>APFE031034908.1:0-17877 GCA_000404065.3 Pinus taeda | reverse complement strand
ACATGAATTGAAATTATTAATATAGTAATAACATGAATTAAATAATGATAATGATTAGTGTACAAAATAGTAAAACATAAAACCTAAAAAAAACGAACAATATAGTCATAACATGAGTTAAAATTATTAATACAGTAATAACATCAACTAAATAATGATAATGATTAGTATAATAGTGATACAAAATAGTAAAACATAAAACATAAAACATAAAACAAATGAACAATATAGTATAACATGAATTAAATGATGATAATGATTAGTATAATAGTGTTACAAAATAGTAAAACATAAAACATAAAACAAACAAACTATATAGTAATAACATGAGTTAAATAATGATAATGATTAGTTTTATAATGTAACAAAATGGTAAAACATAAAACATAAAACAAACAAACAATATAGTAATAACATGAATTAAAATTATTAATATAGTAACAACATGAATTAAATTATGATAATGGTTAGTATAGTAGTGTTACAAAATAGTAAAACATAAAACATAAAACATAAAACAAACAAACAATATAGTAATAATAGGAATTAAAATTATTAATATAGTAATAGCATGAATTAATAATTATAATGATTAGTAGAATACTGTTACAAAATAGTGTTACAATATAGTAAAACATAAAACATAAAACAAACGAACAATATAGCAATAACATGAATTAAAATTATTAATATAGTACTAACATGAATTAAATAATGATAACGATTAATATAATAGTGTTACCATATAATGTTACAATATAGTAAAACATAAAACATAAAACAAATAAACAATATAGTAATGACATGAATTAAATAATGATAATGATTAGAATAATAGTGTTACAGAAAGCATAACATAATAGTAAAACATAAAACAAGCAAACAATATAGTAGTAACACGAATTAAAATTATTAATATAGTAATAACATAAATTAAATAATTCTAATGATTAGTAAGTAGACGTTGAGTTTCCAAACCAGACGAGAAACATTAGTGCATGAGTTAACATATGACAGCCTGAGAGCCCACGGCAGAAAGAAACCAAAGACAACAAAGATCTTACCCTGGCAACTACAGGACGAGTCACAACCAACTACGAACCAAAAAACAAGGACCAATATAGTCATAGCTCCGAGAAACTAGAAACGTAACCAGGACTTGTTGCATAGCTACCCATTGAACCTCGCAAAGCATTGCAGAGGAAACCCTCCACGGGAAACAATAAAAGACTGAGAACACCATTGAACAAGGGAACAAACAAAGAACTAAGCGGGAGACAGAAACATCAAGGTGAGTAGCTTTTCATTAACACCTCATTGAATGCACACCAACCGAAACCTAAAATATCTTTATTTCATTTCATTCACGTGTTGCCATTCCGTATGATTCAATCAACCAAACAAACATTATAAATCATTTCCTTTATGACGAGTGTTTTAAGTGTTGGGCTAGTCACATCATAATGATTAGTGTAATAGTGTTACAAAATAGTAAAACATAAAACATAAAATAAACAAACAATATAGTAATAATTTGAATTAAAATTATTAATATAGTAATAACATAAATTAAATAATGATAATGATCAGTATAATATTGTTACAAAATAGTAAAACATAAAACATAAAACAAACAAACAATATAGTAATAACATGAATTAAGGTTATTAATACAGTAATAACATTAATTAAATAATGATAATGATTACTATAGTAGTGTTACAAAATAGTAAAACATAAAACATAAAACAAACAAACAATATAGTAATAACATGAACTAAATTTATTAATATAGTAATAACATGAGTAAAATAATGATAACAATTAATATAATAGTATTACGAAATAGAATTACAATATAGTAAAACATAAAACATAAAACAAACAAACAATAAATATAGTAATAATATGAATTAAAATTATCAATATAGTAATAACATGAATTAAATAATGATAATCATTAGTATAATAGTGTTACAAAATAGTGTAACATTATAGTAAAACATAAAATATAAAACAAACAAACAATATAGTAGTGAAATGGATTAAAATTATTAATAAAGTAATAACATGAATTAAATAGTGATAATGATAATGATTAGTATAATAGTGCTACAATATAGTAAAACATAAAACATAAAACATAAAACATAAAACAAACAAACAATATAGTAATACCATTAATAAAAATTATTAATATAGTAATAAGATGAATTAAATAATGATAATCATTACTATAATAGTGTTCCAAAATAGTAAAACATAAAACATAAAGCAAACCAGAAATATAATAATAACACGAATTAAATAATAATAACGATTAGTGTAATAGTGGCACAAAATAGTGTTACAAAAAAGTAAAACATAAAACATAAAACAAACAAACAGTATAGTAATAACATGAATTGAATAATTATAATGATTAGTATAATAGTGTTATAGAATAGTGTTACGGAATAGTGTTACAAAATAGTGTTACAATATAGTAAAACATATAACATAAAACAAACAAACAATCAAGTAATAACAAGAATTAAAATTATTAATATAGTAATAAGACGAATTAAATAATTATAATGATTAATATAATAGTGTTACAAAATAGTGTTACAATATAGTAAAACATAAAACATAAAACATAAAACAAACAAACAAATTATATAGTAATAACATGAATTAAAATTTTTAATATAGCAATAACATGAATGTTATGAAACTAGCTCAAGAAAAGATAGAAAGGATAGATGAGCGCCTTAGAATTCAGCCTCTTTGAGGGTGAAACCTCCTTTACATTACACAAATGAACAATTCTTGGATGACACAAGTGAAAAGACCTCCTTTCTATATATAGGAGTCTAAGGGGTCATAACATAATCAGAGCCGACATAACAATAATAGTGTAAGGGCACAATAATAACAATAGTGGGCTTCTATGGGGCACAATAGTAACAGTATGGGCACTACATGGGTACATCAATATAATAAGGGGGTTAAACTAATAACAATAAGGGGTTACACTAGTAGTATAGGGACCTAACACATTAAGAAAGACCACAACAATCTTGCAACTTGTAGACCATTCCACAGTAACCCCTGAGGGGATTGCTGAGAATGTGATGGTATCCATTGACTCCCGAGAGTACCCTACAAACTTCCTAGTTCTCCAACCTAAGGCCAAGCTTATTGGCTATCCTGTCATACTTGGGATGCCTTAGTTAGCCACTGCTGGTGCCTACATTAGTTGTAGGGCTAGAAAGATGACTATAAAAAATGGGCATCTATCCAAGCAGTTGGTCTTGTACCCTCCTGCTCTTCCATCTCTAGAACATGACTTATCTTTATGGGTAGAAGAGGAGGAAGAAGATGAAATCTACTCAGCCCAACTCTATACCCTAGAAACTTCCATGGGAGGAGGACAGTCGAATGAAGATGATTTGATTGAACACATATTCCAAAGTCCAACTCCCAACACCTTGTCCTTCGAGGAAATAGTAAGGGAAACCAAGAGCAACCATTAGATTGATCTATTCTTCGCTGATTCAAACCCTACCTATGTCAAAACAATAGAATTTGGCCCTAAAATAACTTTGAAAATCAACCCCTCTCTTTCTGTATACCAAGAAGAAAAGTTGTGCAACATGCTAAGGGAACATCTAGATGCCTTTGCTTGGAGTTACAAGGAAATGAAGTGAGTGCACCCCTCGATGTGTACTCACCACATTTATATCAAAGAAGGTTGCAAACCAATCTGACAACCCCAAAGGAGAATGAATCCAACTCTTAAGGATATAGTCAAAGAAGAACTGCAAAAGCTACTGGATGTAGGATTCATTTACCCTATCTCAGATAGTGAGTGGGTTTCTCCTTTGGTGTTGGCTCCAAAGAAAAATTGGAAGTGGAGGATTTGTATCGATTACAGAGAGTTAAGCAAAGCAACAAAGAAGGACCATTTCCCTCAACCTTTCATTGACCAAGTGCTAGATGGCCTGGCAGAGAATTTTTTCTCTTTCCTAGATGGGTTCAGTGGGTACAATCAAATCCAGATTATCCCAGAGGATTAGGATAAAACCACCTTCACCTTTCCTTGGGGTACTTTCTCTTATAGGGTCCTTCATTTTGGCCTATGCGGTGCCCCTATCACTTTCCAAAGGGTAGTCCTGAGTATCGTTGTTGAGCTAGTCCATGTTGTAGTAGAAATTTATATGGATGATTTTACAACCTATGGGTGTGATTTCCAGGAGGCTCTATCCAACTTGGGTAAGGTGCTGAACAAATGCATTGAAATGACCCTGTCCCTTAGTCCTGAAAAATGTGAGTTCTTGATGACTATAGGGACTGTTCTAGGTCATTCAATATCCCAGAAAGGACTACAAGTGGACCCAAATAAGATAGCCATCATCCAAAGGGTCCCACATCCATAAAACAAAGGGATGTCAAAAGTTTTTTACTTTTAGCTCGGTACTATAGGATATTTATAAAAGACTTCAACAAGTTAGCTTCTCGTTTATTTTGGTTATTGGCCAAATAATCTAAATTTGTATGGTCAGAAAGCTATAAAGAGGCCTTGGACACTCTAAAGGACAAGTTGACCATTGCACCTATTCTCCGAGGCCCAAATTGGGCCCTTCCTTTCCATATACATGCTGATGCCTCTCACAAAGCCATAGGAGCAGCTCTAGGCCAGATAGATGACAAGTTACCTTATGCCATTTACTTCATCAGTAAGAATCTGTCAAAGGCCTAACTGAACTATACAATGACTGAAAAGGACCTACTATCTATTATGCATTCATTGAACAAATTTAAGCACTACATTATAGGTTACCAAACATTTGTACATACTGACCATGATGCAATTAAATACTTGATGAATAAACCTGATGTAAATGCTTAGATTATTAGATGGTTACTTTTATTACAACAATTTGATCTAACTATTATTGATAAGCCTGGCAAGGAGAATGTTGTTGCAGATTTTTTTATCCAGATTAACTTTTCCTACAGGGGAGGAAGGAATGGTTGATGATCAGTTACTGGATGAACACTTATTCACCATTTCAATTCTCTCTCCATGGTTTGCTAACATAGCAAATTACTTGGTGTCTACACAGTTTCCACCAAATTTATCCTCCAAGGAAAAAAACAAGATTGTGAGGAAGAGTGCCCCATTCACTTGGATTGGGGGCAACCTCTTCAAACTAGTCCCGGATCAACTTTTGAGAAGATGTGTTAGGGAGGAGGAAGTATTTGACATCCTTCTGACCTATCATGATGGCCATTGTGGAGATCACTTTGTAGCTAAAAGGACAACATTCAAGGTGCTACAAGCTGGTTATTATTGGCCCACTCTTCAGTAGGATGTGAGGAGGTATACTAGTCAGTGTGATCAATACCAAAGGATGGGGAAAACTACCCCAAGGGATGAAATGCCTCTACAACCTCAAGTGACTTTCAAGCCATTTGACAAGTGGGGCATGGATATAATTGGACCCATTGACCCTCCATTTAGGCAAAAAAAATACATCATTGTGTGCACTAACTATTTGACCAAGTGTGCTGAAGCCAAGGCCATCAAAGCAACAACAGAGGAGAAGGTGGATGAGTTCTTAAGGGAAAATGTATTTTATAAGTTTGGGTACCCTAGAGAACTGGTCACTGATTAAGGCAGCTAGTTTACATCTCACATGATTGAAAATTTGTTAATCCATCACAAGATCGAGCATAGAACATCCAATCATTACCACCCACAAGATAATGGGCAAGTGGAGGTAACCAATAGAGTGCTGGAGGGAATTCTGACCAAAGTGATTAGCAGCAACAGAAAGGATTGGGCAGATAGATTTAGTTGAGGCCACTTGGGCCTACAATACCACCTAGAAGATCACCACTAGATTCACTCCTTATGAGTTGGTCTATGGGAAGAAGGCCCTGCTGTCCATTGAATTTGAATACAACACCTTAAGAATGACATCACAACTAGATCTAGATCTTGAAAGAGCACAACAAGAGAGATTGCTCCAGTTCAATGGGTTAGATGAGTTTAGAATGCAGGCCCTCCTTCACATAAAGGTGACTCAACTTCAAAGGAAGATCTAGCATGACAAGAACATAAAGGATAAACAGTTTCAAGAAGGTGATTGGGATTTGTTGTATGATTCCATAAACAAGGATTTTAAAGGCAAGTTAAGAACTAGATGGTTAGGGCCTTATGTCATAGAAAAACGTCATTATAATGGTTCAGTGCAGGTCAGAACCATTGATGTAGAGGCTACTCATTTACTTGTAAATGGGAACAAATTGATGGTCTACAAGAATCCCTTGTCAAAGCAAGAATTCATCAATGACATCAGCAAGACAGTGATGGTGGTGGAGCAATTCTCAACTTCTAACCCATCAAGTCCCTGAAAAAAGAAAAAAAAAGAGAAAAATTAAAGAGACTATGGTGAAAACCTCCATGAGGCACCTGAGTCCCACTCTTGGGTTGAAAACCTCTTGAGGTGGCAGAATGGTATAAAAAAAAATAAAAAATAAAAATAAAAATATCTCTAGGTGAAAACCTCTTTTGAGGCACCCAGAGCAAGCAGTTAGGATGAAAACCTCTTGGAGGCAGACTAGTTGTTTAAAAACAAAAAAACAAAAACAAAAAGATATAAAAAAAAGAGAGAAAATAATAACTGTTGAAATGTTGTTTACAGTTCAACAGGGGGAGGATCAAAGAAATAAAAGAGGAGCAGAAGGACCTATACAATTCATATTTTCATTCCTCCATCCCATATTCTTCATCATCCCATTAATCCATCCATTTATGAACTCCTTCAACTTAGTTTACACAGGCTCTGTGTTTTCTACATGATTCCTTGTAAACCTACAAGATTCCCTGAAAACCTACAAGAGGAACCTGTAGGAATTACAATGGCTTGGGAATCCTAAAGAAAGTGACCCTAGAGCAAGGGTATGACCAACCTGTGTCAAAAATAAAATGTTTACTTCACCACCACATTGCCATGCCTCTCACCACCATGATTACCCCTGCATTCAACCAATAAGTCAGTTCCAAAATTATTACAGTTTAAAAATAAAAATAAAAGAATTAGAAGAAGGTGAGAATAGAGGACAAGGGGACAATACCTGAAGGCTATACCCCTCACCTACCAATCACTAGACCCCTTATCTACCCAGAAGTGCAGAAAAGAATAAAAGTTTAGGGGAGAGGCAACTATAGGACATCGTGTAGGAAATCTTGTAGCAGCATATCCCACAAAATGAAATTTCATAGGCTGTAGTCATCTTCAGCATAGAGATCCCAATGTCAAAGAAGCTCATCTAGAGCTCAGCACTAGTAGCAGGATCATCAACATCACTCTCCAGTACCTGCACATGAAAGAAAACAAGCATCAAAAGGGACCAATAAAAAAAATACACAATAAATATACAAGCATAGGGACATCATTCTCCAACAAGCAGCATCATCAAGCATATTACCCACAGGTATGTCATCTCGCTTAAGCTCTCTCGTTAACATAATATGATAAAAAAATGTAGGATTGTGTAAGAGTTGGTTTTATAAGCAAAGGTGGCCAGTTAACATGGCCACCCTTGACTAGTTGAAGAGCAGAATACAGTTAGATCACTCCACACGTGGTAGCAGTCAAATAAGAAAAAAGTAGATGAGGGTAAAAATGGTTAAGTTACGAATGATTGAAGTGGGAGATGATTACGAGGTAAGGGGGAATGATGGAGTGGTAGTGGGACCAATGGTCCAAAAGTGGATTCTCGTACTTAGGTAGCTAGCACACCATCCCATTCAATCACCCATATGAGGAAATAAAACACTAATTTCCATGCAAAGAAGGCATTCGTAATCTCGAGGATTCATTGAAGCAAGGTTGCTCTCGACTCTTGAAGTAGTGTCTACAGGAAAGACAGTGAGCAGTTTTCAGTGTAGGAGCACCTACAGGATCCTTCAGGAAAACCTACAAGATCCTACAAGAGGATCTATAGGATTCTACATGAGGATCTACAGGATACAAAGCAGTGATCTCTAGGATTATCAATGGGCATTTATAGAGGAAAGATAAAAGGTTGGCCTCATCAGATAGTAACCAGGAGGTAGGAGTTACACCTTCCCACATTTTCCAGTTAAAAAATATAGAAAACCCTCCATTTGGTTAAGGAAATTGCAGTCTAGGGGAATTATATTATAGAGTTGTCATTTAAAATCTCTCACCCATTAGAATCTGGAATTATACCCATACAAGCCTCCAC
Source organism: Pinus taeda (assembly GCA_000404065.3). NCBI lineage: Eukaryota > Viridiplantae > Streptophyta > Pinopsida > Pinales > Pinaceae > Pinus > Pinus taeda. Next base: position 9,612 of record APFE031034908.1, on the reverse strand, counting down.
AATTACAAGAGGAAAAAAGATAGGGGGATTTAACAAGATGAAACCCACAAACACAGTGAGAATTCATTAACACCCTCCTGTAGTATAAATCTTCACAAGGCACAATTGGATGGGTTTCTTTGAAAAAATGAGGGTATACGATGATGAGGTGGCAAGAGATTTTTCTCTCTCACTCATACTACTAACTAGGACCCATGTCACTGCTGTGTTGAAAGGCCTCTCAGTAGAAATCACCCCTAAAGGCATAGGCAAAATCACTAAACTTCCTTTAGGGTTGCCTTGGAGAAAGGAAGATAAGGGAAACAACACCCTTTCAAAGAATAAATTCTTTTTGGAAGGGGAGGAGGCAATGGAGGACAAGAATGGGATCAAAATAGAAATCCTTCGATACCCTTGGAATAAAATTAGCTACCACCTCATTAAATATATATTATGTGAAGGGAGATACAGTGTGGTATATGGATACCATTTCAAGCTTCTCCAAGAGCTGAGATTTGGAGCAGACTGTTATAGACATATTTGGGCACTGCAACCCCAATCTCATATGTCCATAAACCAAGGGATTCTAATCCCATAAAAATGTGTTTCATACCCTAAAGGAACAAGGTCAGCTGATTACATCATCTCCCAGAAGTTCTCCCTGAAAAACTACTCAAAACTGGTCAAAATTAGACCATACAGACTGCTCAGTGCTAAGGGTGCAATGCATCTCGCCTACTACATGCAGAAAGTGAAATGCATACTGAAAATCCCTTCTGTAGGGTGCAATGAGGAAGAGCAGACAAATGGAAGAGGCAGTTGGCTAGGTGGAAACCTAGAGAATCTTCTAGAAACTGCCTATTTGACACTTGCCTCTCTGAATTCGCCCAGGGATGAGTAAGAGATCATGAAATGTCCAAGTGGAACCAAGAACTATCAAAGAAATAACACTAATCAAAATCCCAGAAGCTGGCTCACCCACTTGCAAATATCTATATATGGATCCCTCATCCTAGAGATCGAGAGGCTAGAATTTGGTATTTTGTAAGGAAGTGTTGTTGGTTTCTCAGTGAAACATCGTAGTGTTGGGTTTTCTAGCTTTTCATGAGGTGAAGAGGGCTTTCATGCTAGGAGGATGGCACTAGGTCAGACCAATGGGTTGTAATCCTCTCTTCTACTACTTCTATCAATAAAGCTATTTGAGTTTTCCTCCATATTCTTGTATATCTCTGAATCTTGTATTGATATATGCATTTGTATGGTTAATATACATGTGATCCTATATTGTTTATGGTTATAGATCTCTATGCTTTGATGGTAATATGTTGCTTTGACTCTACATGTGTTCTTTGAAGTGGGACAAGTAAGGAAGAAGTGGCAAAGCTCTGTCAAAGGAGGGAGGAAACAAGCAACAAGCCAAGCGAAAGATTGAGGTTGGTACTCTCTATTTCTCTCTCATCTATCTCTCATAAAGGAAAACACAAGTAACTTTAGTTTGTTTGTTTCTAAGATAGCTACTCGTCTTAGTGGGACTAGCAGCTCTGAATGGACACTAGTTTTCCCGATAACACAGACACACCTCCTCAAAACAATCTAAGCATGCCCTACTTTTTTCTTCAATGAATGATAGATATGAGAATCAAAGTGCATGAAGGAAAACATCAACAACTATCCCATCATGGGTTAATCAAACTTATCCTAGAAGATGCTCTGTAAAACCTAAGACTCCCTATTACATGGACAACTTTCAGAGACATGCAGGCAGAGGGAGAAATAAAATCTCTTGAATATGAAAAAATCCCCACTTCTAGTGAAAGGGATCAAGAAGAAACATAGGAGGAAGAAGGGGAAGAAAAGGACGAGGAAAATGAGGAAGAGATAGAAGAAGATGCAAACGAAGAAATATATGAGTAGAGTAAGGAACTGGAGGAATAAGAGGAAGAGAAAGACAAGGATGAGAAGGAGAATGGAAAAGAGGAAACAAAAGGAAAGGAAGAACAGAGGTCTATAGTCCAACGCAAAGAAGGGGAGGAATCACCAAGGGTATCTCAAGAACCCACTGAGAAAGAGGCAATAGCTACTCTTACTGCCCTAAGTATACCCATTAAGAAAAAATGGAAGAGACAGAGACAAACCCCATTGTACTTTAGGACAAGAAATATCACAAGAATTAGGCAAGGAAGACCTCAAACACCCATAAAAATTCCTATTGTCTTTGAAGACTCACCAAAGTAGCAAGAAAAGATAGATTCTCTTGTGAAAAATCGAGGAGAAGGATCATCAAGACAAGCCTCTCCCAAATCTCCCATCACTTATGTTAGGAGGCCTGTCACAAGGTCTACCTCATCAAAAGGAAAAAGGTCTCTTACAGGAGACACAAAAGGACCTACAGGAAGCAGAGGCCATCCTACAGGAAACTCTGCTGAACCTACAGGAAACTTAGAAAATGGACCAAGAAGGTATCACTCAGCAAGAAACAAATAAGGAAGATCCAGAACTGAGGGAAACTAGTCCTCAACCCAACCTTGACTCTTATTACAGGTTCATTGAAGGGTGTAGGTTCATTCCACATAAATTTTTGATCCCCTTATTCTTTGAGCTTGAAAAAGAAAGGGAAAGAACACATAGGTGGATGCAAATTGCCAAATCTAAATGAGTGGAGGATGTAGGCCACATGGAGGAGAAAATAAAGGAGATGGGCAGAGAACTAAGAAACATAAGGGACATAGAGGCAATGATGAAAGCTCAGTTGGAAGTAGAGAATGCATGTATAAGGGGACAACTACAAGAAAGAGAAAGTCAGTTGGCAGGTAGAGGCAATCCAGTCCAGGATGCCAGCAAAGTCTTATGCCTTGTATCTTGAGTAGTGGCTACAGTTCCAAATTAAGACTTTAGCACAGAGTGGCATTATGCCCTTCGAAGACTATAGACAATTCATTGATCTCTGTTATCAAAGAACCTTGAAAGATAGAGCTAAAATGTATGAGTTTTGCCTACACAACTTGGCCCTGACATATTTGAATGTGTGGGACCCAAATTCAAAACTAGGGGACTTGAAATTGATGGCCTTCGCATCATGGATGAATCATGAGGAGGCAAGGTCTACAGAGATGAAGAAGGTAATGGAAAGAGAAGAAACATAACCCCTCATGATAAGAGCTAAGCAATCTAACCCAATGGCTATCATTAGCACCCACAACCTGATTGCAAATGATCCTAAGCTTGCACCTAGGTACCTTGCTACCCAAGAGCAAGCTGTCACACACTTTGAAGACATGTTCAGGTTTTTAGGAGATGATAACATGCAAGCTTGCTAAAGGAGATGGAACACATTGCCCTACAGCCTGAAAATCAAAGAATACCATTCTCCTCGGAGAATGAGAGAGGCGCTAAACATAACACCCATGTACAAGCAAGCTCTAAAAATACTCAAAGTTAATTGGATTGGCTTGAGACTCAGTCCACCATTGCTCTTAGGAAAGTTGGAAGGAAATAAATAAGAGGAAGAAAGAAAGCAGTGGGAAGAGATAGAGAGGAAGGCAAGATTCTATTCACAGGAAGAGGAAACTACAACAAAAGCATGGGATGTTAGGGAGGCCACTAGAGCAATGAAGGATATGGATATATATTGAGTTGCTCAGAGGATGAGCAACACATTCAGTAGGGGATTGATGATGAGCCTCATCATTGGGTAAATATATGGACCTTGATACACCTCCAAGATTATTTAAATCAACTCTTCTCATAACTCCTTACATATTTTGATTATATTTTTCTTAATGAGATGAGTAAAAATGAGATGTTATGCCTAGTGGACTAATGTGCATTGATTGCAGGTTTTTGAAAGCAAATCATGGCAATTTTGGCTAATTAAGGGCAGAAACTCGAATGAGACAAGGAGGAGAGATTGTAGGAGATAGATCCTCCTCATTTACTCCTCAATCATTTCAAATATTCCTCCATCAAATCACACTAGCTCAGAGTTGCAAGCAACTGAGTCATGAAGATCAAAAGGAAGCTGAGCCAGTGATAGTCAAAGAAGCAGTTCATCTTGATTTTGGGAGCCGAGTCTCCCTAGGTTTAAGGAAGTCATTGGAGACTTCAGTTGTATAAATAAAGATGCCTAGAGCCTCATTAGGATTTAGATTTTTTATGTAAGAGCACTAAGCATTTTTCGAGTTCAAGACTTGTGGAAGACATTGTTATGTAATTTTCTAATATGATAATGAGAATGAGAATTTCCTTGATCCAACACTGAGTTGACTCAAAGGGCTGAAGCTCTTGGGTTAGGGACAAACCCTAGAAACAAAGGCTCCTCTTCTTGTATTTTTATGCTTAGTTGATTTCATAGGTTAATGATTGAATTGGTTTTAGCATTATTTCATTACAAGTAGTTGTGGATTTGAATAGTTTGCTTCCATTTGTGCATTGCTTTACAAGTAGCTTAGGAAGATAAATGAATACCAAAAATCTAATAGCAGGAAGGTTTGGCCTCACTCCTCCCTTCAGGGACCATGGCTTGAAGAAAGAACTCATATGCGGCCCCAAAAACATAGAATTCTGATTTCTTATGAAATTTAGGGTTTTCTACTACTTAGGCCAACATTTTTTAGTTTTTAAGAATAGGATTTAATTTTCATTTCTGATATCATCATCCTTGCATTAAATCTCATAAGGGTTTCACATTATTCTGCAAATTTTTCCATGCATGAAATATGCAACTAGATAATGAAATTATGTTTTCTTAGTTGATTGAAAATATCTTATTTGACATAATTCATGGATAAATTCCAGTGATTGATGCAGTGCAGGAGTTTCAGTAGTGTAGGGATATCTCATGACCAACAACCCCAACCTAACTTCATCCATCCATGATCATCAAAATCCACTAAGTCCCTCATCCAATCCATCATTCCATAAGAACAACTTTCCAGGGTTGTTGAGCAAATCCAACCATCTTACAAACTTTTTTTTGAGCTTTGAAGAAGTCCTAGTCACTTTCTTGCCTTATTTCACCCATCATTCACCTACCCTAAGCCCTAAACCACCTTCCAAATAACCCCTATTTCTCTCGTCTGGATCCTATAGGAATACAGGGGATCTTGTAGGAGCATTAGAACATCCTGTAGGAGGCATTAGGACGTCCTGTAGGACGACTTGTAATGACCTGTTTTGAGGCTGAATTGTGGAAAAAGCATCTCGGAAGATAGGAGAAGATCCCTACTTTCCTCATAAGCCATTTGACCTTCTTCCACCATCTCTAACCCACCCGCCACATCACCAAAAGGATTTAGCATTCACATTTTCACACAAAAAAAAGACAAAAAGGAAAAAAGAGTTATTATGTTCATTTACATGCACAACAGTAGAATGTTTGGTTATTTCAGATTGCATGCCTAGGATAGTAGGATTACACACATGTTAACTTAGCATTCCTTTGAAGCAAAGCCTCTTAGCAGTTAGTTAGATGAATGGTGTGTTTAAGCATTTGATTTTAGTCATTCCTTACTACAGTAGACAAGATTTCAGTTAGTGCAAAATTCCCTTTTTCTCATTCGTAATCAAGCTTCTTTTGAATCAATACAAGGCTGGTTTTAGAAACCATAGTGGTCTATCGCCAACTTAACACTGACAAAGAGTGGACCCATCACATCTTCTTGTGTATGCAACACTTTCACCTCCAAGTTTGTACGAAGCCTGAGTTGATAAAGCAAAGTTGGTAGCCCCAGGAGTTGCAACATTCTTGCTGCACTACTAGTGCTCATCAATTATGATATTCCCAAGAATTTATCAAACTTAGTCACACATTTGTCCCCTCATCAATAGGTTATTAAATCAAAGATGTTGGAATGCTCAATTTTCCATCAAATCTATGCTTGAAATTCCATGTATCCCTACATTTTAAGTTGTAGCTGAACCTGAAAAGAAAAATACCCTATACAATATTCATATAATAATATATGTATATCAATAAAGGGGCTTGTACCATGTATGAGTGTGAAAAATAATAGCTCCAATAGAAGCTCTCGAGTCAAATTTTGACTATTGGACCACAGAATTTGTTGAGGAGTAGAGGATATAGGCACAAATTACAGAATAAATCATTGTGAATTCTCCTTCCATAAACCTTAAGATTGTCGTGAGAAAGAAAAGTTGGATTTCAAGAGAAAATCCCATATCTTCCCTTCTTAATACAAGTAAGATTGTTATAATGAACAAAATGGTGTAATGGAAAATGCCAAAATATATGAAATTGAAGGCTATAAAATGTGAAATCGTGAGGTAAAAATGTGATCATAACTAAGATATATGTGTTGAGAAAGGAAATCTAGTTATGGGGAAAAAGTGTGAAAGAAAGAAGGAAACATAGAGAAAGGGGGTTTCAAATGATGTGGAAAATCACATGGAGGCGAATCAATTGAGATATGAATGTGCATGAAAATGAGTATGCACCTGCACACATGAATGGTAATGGAAGATCGGTAGTTTGTTAACTTTCCCTATTCACCACGAAGAAAAATCAGGGGCTTAGGAACATGTCCATAAGACCAAGTCCTAAGTACATTAGAGATGCTTGTGATGTGCAATATGAATCTCTAAAGATATGTAAGATTTGACATTGTCTATTAACTTTATTTATCAACCAATAATCCTATTTTACCCTCATATACAAATAATAGAGTTTCTATAGATATGGAGATCAACATTGGATCAATTATCCCTCCTATGTAATGACCATAACTGCAAAAAGTCATGTTAAGAGTTTCTGATAATTGAGTCTAGATTGAGAGAGTGTGTTAAAAGAATGAGGCATGGGGTGATCCTGATTGGTTCTTTATTTTTTTTTTCTTCGTCTCAATTCTTTTTGAATGGTAAAGGCAGAGGAATAAGATCACAAGACCATTTTTATTAGTGAGACCCAATTTGGTGAATTGGAGTTCGAAACCTTCTCGGAGCATTTTGAGGAATAAAATGACATTTTTTTAGAGTAAAACTTTGTTGCATTAAGGTATCACATTTCTTTCCTATTCTACACACAAATACCTTTCCAACGACACAAGAAATGCCTCAATTAGAGTCTGTATACAAAATCTATGCACTCAAAAGTTGACCTTTATGTTTTGACCACCATAATTTGAGAGGATGCCACCTCAACCTTGTTACCTAGGGATGAATAGGGTTCTATAAGAGTCAAAATTGTAACTCGAGTTAATATTTTAATGATTCAAACCTAACCATTAGTGGGCTATTGGGCTATGTTATAACTGGGCCACTAGGATGAAAAAAGGTTTCATTATTTTTTAGTGCATTTTTTTCCATAGACGAGAAAGTATCCGAGAGGGATAGGGAGAGAGAACACTAAGGTTTTATGCATTGCAGTAGCTCATGAGCTAGAGACATCACTTATTTATACTTGCATTAATTTTTTATTTAGAGAAAGACAATAGAGTGGCCTAACCTTCCAACTAGGTTTTCTCCTGAAAGGGTTTCCCAAGCTATATCTTGTGTCGATTATGGTTTTTTAGTTTTATTTAATTTTTATCTATTTTTGAAGTTTTTTAATTTACATGTATATGTAATAAACAATAATAAAAAAATCCATAAATCTAAGGAGAAATAAACCCTCACAGTGTAGATTTCTGATTTTTTTAATATCTTTTAGTAGAGTTGTTGTGACAATTTTTCTAGTGGAATATCCACATCAGTTTACGAATTATATTGGTATGAGAGAAAGTTTCTTTGGATATTTTGTAGGGAGTTATAGAGGATCCAGATCAGTTAAGCTAAAGTCACAAAACCCCAATCATGCCGATGAATCTCTGAATAACCCTCCTAATCTCGAATATGATAAGTTTTTAGGACTAGAAGCACAAGTTGTAGATATAATTTGGAATGTAATCCTTCTCATGGAAACCCTAACCAATCATATTGATGTATTAAGAGAAGGTGGGGCTTCTAACACAAATATATGATCAAGGAGATGGGGATTAAACGAATGAGCTAAATAAATAACACTAAAAATGATAAAGCCAATTCAAGTGTTGTGAACCGTTCATAGTCCCTGTTCAAATAAAAGCAAAAGTTGACATCAAATTGTATCAAGGCGAGGTTGATGCTCTGAATTTAAGTCATTGTATGCAACAATTAGAAGTTTTTTAGTGTCCATCATATAGAGGAAGAAAAAAATATTTTGTTTACTCAGATGAAACTAGAGGACCATGATGTGACCTAGTGGAAAAGCCATAAGGAGACCTTGAGGTTAGAGGGAGATCCTTTAGTGACTAAGTGAGAGGATTTCAAAACCCTCATAAAGTCATAATTTTATGCTATCGAGTATGTAGAGGACCAGTGGATCCATTGGCACTAGTTTAAGAAGAAGTAGGGGAAAAGTGTACATGAATACACCATAGAGTTCAAAGATATGGCCATAATGTTGGGTATATACTCAAAGAACCAAGACATACTCCTCAAGTATATGGGGGGTCTACAAAACCATCTACAAAATAAAGTGATGCTTTCAAAACTAGATCAGTGGAAAAGGCTTGTGTACATGCACAATACCTAGAGAACATAAGTTAGAAGAAAGGGAAATCAACTGGGTTGAAGCAGGAGCACGAAGATGATTCTAAGGATGCGAAGAAGAAGTGGAAAGGGGGGAAGAAGATGATATCCATAACATACTGGTGCAAATATCCTAGAAAACACTGTGACATTGAAGGTCATACAAAGGAGAAGTGTTGGAAGTTGCACCTAGAACTCAATCAAAAGAAAAAAAAATAAAGATAATAAGAAGAAGAATCCCATGGCCACTAATTCAAACAAACATGTTAAAAAAAACTCATAAGAGGATGAGAATATCATTTATATATCAATGCAAAAGGAGGTGAATCTGAGTATCCTTCAACAACATGAATACAATGAAAAATCAAAACTCTTCCATATAAAGATAAAGTTCAAGAAGACAAATATTGATGCTTTGTTCAACGTAGGATCAAAGGAAAATCTCATTGCAATAGAGATGGTCAAGAAATTGGGATTAGAAGTTCATTATCATCCAAGCCCATATCCATTGGGATGGGTAAATAAGGATGCGAAAACAAAGTTAAAAAATAATGCAAAATAAGATTTTCTATTAGTGTTGATTTTATTGATGAAGTAGAGCTAGATGTAGTTCCTCTTGATGTATGTGGAGTGGTGTTTGGGAGTCCCTATACGTACATGAGGGATGCATATTCATGCTAAGAGCCAACTAGTACCATTTCATCAAAGATGAAAAATCGTTCTCTATCAACGCTCATAAAGTAAAGTCTTGTTAATCTAGTTGTCATTGATGTCAATATATTGAATAAGGTGGGGACATGATGAAGGAACCAAACAATGAAGAAGCCCAACACTCAAAGACACTCTGCCCTACCTCCATTTCTGCACTAATAATGATCAACCACATTAAATAATATTTTTCTCCATCTTAGAGGAAGAATATCATCATGAGACTCATACCATATTTTAGAGCATATTTTCAGCTTTCTAATGAGCTATCACGTGCCCCGAAACTCCAAATATTTTAAGAGATATGAATTTTTAAAGATAAGGGTATAATTCTAGTCAATAAGTCGACCTGAACTTGTCAAA
>APFE031034902.1:10534-31387 GCA_000404065.3 Pinus taeda | reverse complement strand
GCTGCAGGAGGCACCGTAGGAGACGCCGCAGGAGGCACCGTAGGAGGCGCCGCAGGAGAAGCCGTAGGAGGCGCCGCACTGAAATGACTAAAAAACTGAAAGAGGTTTTTTTTATATGGCTTGTACTTAACAAAAACCTCCTTGGGTTTTACAAAATTACTTTCCATCTGTTGTAAAATGGCCCCGCACTAAAATGACTAAAACAATAAAAAATATGAAAATTTTGCTTTGTTTTAATGTAGGCTCCAAATATCACAGTATATCTCCCACATAGTAGCACCTGTGCATAAACTGAAGGATGATTTTGTTATTTGGTATGTGATGAACAAAAACCTCTTTCAATTTTAAAAAATTCCTTACCATCATTTCAGAAACTGATTTTGTACTAAACTTGTCATTGTGTGTAGCAACTGACCTCAAAACATGCATAACCAAGAATCACTCATTCATTTCTTCTAATCCAGGAACCGGTTACGGAGTGTGATATACCGTTGGAAATATTTTTTTGAGCTTCTTCTGATGGACACACTTGTGACATGTTTTGTGCTGAACATAATGTGCAAAACATCTAACAAAACCAAACATAGTAAGAGCTCATGTTGATCCCTAGTGACAGGCTGCGAAGACTGGAACTAACATCGACTCCAATGGGGATGGTAGCTCCTTGGAGGTGCCAAGAACTATAGATCTCTGGAAAGCAGACAATGCCTCTTCCATTGGGCATGGATGGTCAAACAACTGCAAACCCAAAACAACTCATACCAATCCAAAAACATATACATACTACAACATGTACATAAACAAATACCGAAAACTGAAATGCTGCCCTGGGCAACTTATTTATGTACAAATCTAACCCACTTTGCTGCAAAATTGAGAGATCAAGTAATGCTGTAATGCCAGATCAACCAATCAAGTAACTGTGACAAGGATGCTGCTTGAAAGTGCTTCAACCAGAACACAAATGTAAATGCTGACAACCATACATGCACATAATGAGTCTGGTTGTGTAAAAGACAATTTGATCTATCATTCAAACTGAAAACAATTTCCATATATGTTGTAATAGGATCAAAGAAACCAGACTCTGTTTGCTGCCCTAATTCCTCAACACAGACCTCAAACTACAAACTGTCAATGCAAACATCTACGGGTAGCTCTATTGTTTCTTGTTTTGAAGGAGGGAGAGTTTCCAAGAACTTTTTGGGATCTCAGAATTCATATGATTGGATCTGATCATTTAAATAATGAATCTCCTTCTAAAATTTTTCAATAACTAACTCAAAGAAACCAGCTTTAGCTTTAGGAGGAAACTTCGAAGATCTCAAACATTGAAGCATGGCAATGAAAAATACTTCATTAATTTCAATATCCACTAACTGATCTCTAACTTCTTTTAAAGCTTCACAAAACACAGGGTCTGCCACATACCCTACCATTTTATTTTATTTCATGAACGGATCAGTGAGCGCTAGAATCTCTGGATTGAGTTGGAGTCGCCAGGTGAATGTTTCAACCTTCATATGTGTCTGATTGTTGTCCACCATCAGCAATCAGATCTGAACTTGATACATGTACTGGGGAAATTTGTAAATTAGATATTCTGTTTATAAGAATAGACCAGAGAGTGACTGAAGTAGCTTTTATCTACTTGCGCTAATGCAAAGCAAAAGCATTTTGAAGGCTACTTGGCTAATCTTCAAACTTTGTCTGTAGTCTATAAAACTAAGACTACTAACAAACAAAGAATTTCTTCCCCAGTATGGTCGCCACGATGTTAGAGCCTAGATTTACCTCAGGTTGAAAAGGAAAGCTTCTAGGTCCACATCAAACCACGCTCAGCCTGGTAGCTAGCCCTACCAGGTCAGGAGAGGGCTCTCTCCGGGTCAATCTACGCGGATTATAATCACTAAATGCTTGAAATTGATTGATATAGCTACTGATTTTAGGCTAGGTATAAATGTAAGGGAGTTTGTTTGATAAAATGATGTTTTGTGGGCTCTAAGGGAAAGGCAGATTTTGGGTGCAGGGAATGAGGCACAGTCTTGCAGGGATTTCGATGGGGCAAGGTAGGCAACTATATTTGGCACTATAAATCAAGTGATGTGGATGGATCAGAATGAGGAGGAGCTGAAGAGGGCAAGGGAAGCCATGGATCTTCTCCAAACAGTGGAAAACATAAAAAAACTAAAGCAAACTTCAAGTAGAGCACTATAATTTCAATGTATTCTACTTACACTCTTGTTTGTTTAGCTGAGAAGAAATAAAGAGAGAAAATGATATACATAACACATGAATAAATTCACAAAGACATAAGAAAGCACTGTACCAAAACAAAAGCCACAGGGATTCCAAAGAATGCTGCAAATCCTGGTCTCAATTCCTTAGCCAAAATACTGATGTGAGTGCAACGAAGCTCTGGGCTTTCTCAAGAGTCCAACCGTCTACCAAAATCCAACCCCTAGACTATGAAACTCATAAAATATATATATTTTCTCATCCATGTACTAAGGGATTGAGCTCAACCATTTTCTTCAAAATAGAATTAGTTACATTAAACTTGGGCCGAATTTCTGAAAATAGGTGTGAAGATGAATTTGTATCTCCTAACCATAGCAGCTGTTACAAAACTGAAAGAGGCTTTTGTAGATAAGGTCATGTTGGAGAAAAACATCTCCCAAATTTGGGAAATTCATTTCCAGTAGCTTGCAATATGTTCCACAAAATCATCTCTAAAACAAAAAATCATTAAAAATTTAAATATGTGAAAATGAGCTGTAACGATCTAGTCACATATCCCAATCCATGACACCTGTAAAAAAACTGAAAGAGGTTTTTGTTATATGATTCGTGCTTAAAAGAAACCTCCTTTTATTTTACAAAATTACTTTCCATTTGTTGTAAAATGGCCCCGCACTAAAATGACTAAAACAATAAAAAATATGAAAAATTTGCTTTGTTTTAATGCAGGCTCCAAATATCACAGTATATCTCCCACATAGTAGCACCTGTACATAAACTGAAGGATTTTTTTGTTATTTGGTATGTTATGAACAAAAACCTCTTTCACTTTTGAAAAATTCCTTACCATCATTTCAGAAACATATTTTGTACTAAACTTGTCATTGTGTGCAACAATAGACCTCAAAACATGCATAACCAAGAATCACTCATTCATTTCTTCTAATCCAGGAACGAGTTATGGGAGTGTGATATACCGTTGGAAATATTTTTTCAAGCTTCTTCTGATGGAAACACTTGTGACATGTTTTGTGCTGAAAATCATGTGCAAAACATCTAACAAAACCATACATAGTAAGAGCTCATGTTGATCCCTGGTGACAGGCTGCGAAGGCTGGAACTAACATCGGCTCCAATGGGGATGGTAGCTCCTTGGAGGTGCCAAGAACTACAAATCTCTGGAAAGCAGACAATGCCTCTTCCATTGGGCATGGATGGTCAAACAACTGCAAACCCAAAACAACTCATACCAATCCAAAAACATATACATACTGCAACATGTACATAAACAAATACCGAAAACTGAAATGCTTCCCTAGGCAGCTTATTTATGTACAAATCTAACCCACTTTGCTGCAAAATTGAGAGATCAAGTAATGCTGTAATGCCAGATCAACCAATCAAGTAACTGTGACAAGGATGCTGCTTGAAAGCGCTTCAATCAGGACACAAATGTAAATGCTGACAGCCATACATGCACATAACGAGTCTGGTTGTGTAAAAGACAATTTGATCTATCATTCAAACTAAAAAAAAATTCCATGTATGTTGCAATAGGATCAAAGAAACCAGACTCTGTTTGTTGCCCTAATTCCTCAACACAGACCTCCAATTGCAAACTGTCAATGCAAACATCTATGGGTAGCTCTATTGTTTCTTGTTTTGAAGGAGGGAGAGTTTCCAAGAACTTTTTGGGATCTTGGAATTCATATGATTGGATCTGATCATTTAAATACCGAATGTCCTTCTCAAATTTTTCAACAACTAACTCAAAGAAACCAACTTTAGCTTTAAGAGGAAACTTTGGAGATATCAAACATTGAAGCACGACAATGAAAAATGCTTCATTAATTTCAATATCCACTAACTGATCTCTAACTTCTTTTAAAGCTTCACAAAACACAGGGTCTGCCACATACCCTACCATTTTATTTTAGTGCATGAACGAATCAGTGAGCGTTGGAATCTCTGGATTGAGTTGGAGTCGCCAGGTGAATGTTTCAGCCTTCATATGTGTTTGATTGTTGTCCACCATCAACAATCAGATCTGAACTTGATACATGTACTGGGGCAATTTGTAAATTAGATATTATGTTTATAAGACTAGACCAGAGATTGACTGAAGTAGCTTTTATCTACTTGCGCTAATGCATAGCAAAAGCATTTCGAAGGCTACCTGGATAATCTTCAGACTCTGTCTGTAATCTATAAAACGAAGAATACTAAAAAACAAAGAATTTCTTCCCCAGTATGGTCGCCACTATGTTAGAGCCTAGATTTACCTCAGGCTAAAAAGGTAAGCTTCTAGGTCCACATCAAACCACGCTCAGCCTGGTAGCTAGCCCTACCAGGTCAGGAGAGGGCTCTCTCCGGGTCAATCTCAGCTCATTATGCTCACTAAAGGCTTGAGATGACTGATTTGATTACTGATCTTAGGCTAGGTATAAATATAAAGGAGTTTGTTTGATAAAATGATGTTTTTGTGGGCTCTAAGGGAAACACAGATTTTGGGTGCAGGGAATGAGGCACAGTCTTGCAAGGATTTCGATGGGGCAAGGTAAGCAACTGTATTTGGCACTATAAATCAAGTGAGGTGGATGGATCAGACTGAGGAGGAGCTGAAGAGGGCAAAGGAAGCCATGGATCCTCTCCAAACAGTGGAAAACATAAAAAAACTAAAGCAAACTTCAAGTAGAGCACTGTAATTTCAATGTATTCTACTTACACTCTTGTTTGTTTAGCTGAGAAGAAATAAAGAGAGAAAATGATATACATAACACATGAATAAATTCACAAAGACATAAGAAAGCACTGTACCAAAACAAAAGCCACAGGGATCCCAAAGAATGCTGCAAATCCTGCTTTCAATTCCTTAGCCAAAACACTGATGTGAGTGTACAACAAAGCTCTAAGCTTTCTCAAGAGTCCAACCTTCTACCAAAATCCAATCCCTACACTATGAGACTCATAAAATATATACATTTTCTCATCCTTGTACTAAGGGATTGAGCTCAACCATTTTCTTCAAAATAGAATTAGTTACATTAAACTTGGGCCGAATTTCTGAAAATATGTGCTGAAGATGAATTTGTATCTCCTAACCATAGCAACTGTTACAAAACTGAAAGAGGCTTTTGTATATAAGGTCATTTTGGAGAAAAACCTCTCTCAAATTTGGGAAATTCATTTCCAGTAGCTCGTAATATGTTCCACAAAATCATCTCTAAAACAGAAAATCATTAAAACTTTAAATCTGTGAAAATGAGCTGTAAAGATCTAGTCACATATCCCAATCCATGACACCTATAAAAAAACTGAAAGATTTTTTTGTTATATGGCTCATGCTTAACAAAAACCTCCTTGGGTTTTGCAAAATTACTTTCCGTCTGTTGTAAAATGGCCCTGCACTGAAATGACTAAAACATGAAAAAATATGAAAATTTTGCTTTGTTTTAATGTAGGCTCCAAATATCATAGTATATCTCCCACATAATAGCACTTGGTGCATAAACTGAAGGATGTTTTTGTTATTTGGTATGTGATGAAAAAAACCTCTTTCACTTTTGTGAAATTCCATACCATCATTTCAGAAACTGATTTTGTACTAAACTTGTCATTGTGTGCAGCAACTGACCTCAAAACATGCATAACCAAGAATCACTCATTCATTTCTTCTAATCCAGGAACCGGTTACGAGAGTGTGATATACTGTTGGAAATATTTTTTCGAGCTTCTTTTGATGGACATGCTTATGACATGTTTTGTGTTGAAAAACATGTGCAAAAAATCTAACAAAACCAGACATAGTAAGAGCTCATGTTGATCACTGGTGATAGGCTGCGAAGACTGGAACTAACATCGGCTCCAATGGGGATGGTAGCTCCTTGGAGGTGCCAAGAACTAAAGATCTCTGGAAAGCAGATAGTGCCTCTTCCATTGGGCATGGATGGTCAAACAACTGCAAACCCAAAACAACTCATACCAATCCAAAAACATATACATACTGCAACATGTACATAAACAAATATCGAAAACTGAAATGCTGCACCGGGCAGCTTATTTATTACAAATCTAACCCACTTTGCTGCAAAATTGAGAGATCAAGTAATGCTGTAATGCCAGATCAACCAATCAAGTAACTGTGACAAGGATGCTACTTGAAAGTGCTTCAATCAGGACACAAATGTAAATGCTGATAGCCATACATGCACATAACGAGTTTGGTTGTGTAAAAGACAATTTGATCTATCATTCAAACTGAAAATTTTTTCCATGTATGTTGCAATAGGATCAAAGAAACCAGATTCTGTTTACTGTCCTAATTCCTCAATACAGACCTCCAATTGCAAAATATCAATGCAAACATCTACGGGTAGCTCTATTGTTTCTTGTTTTGAAGGAGGCAGAGTTTCTAAGAACTTTTTGGGATCTTGGAATTCATATGATTGGATCTGATCATTTAAATACTAAATCTCCTTATCAAATTTTTCAGCAACTAACTCAAAGAAACCAACTTTAGCTTTAGGAGGAAACTTCGGAGATCTCAAACATTGAAGCACGACAATTAAAAATGCTTCATTAATTTCAATATCCACTAACTGATCTCTAACTTCTTTTAAAGCTTCACAAAACACAGGGTCTACCACATACCCTACCATTTTATTTTAGTGCATGAACGGATCAGTGAGCGCTGGAATCTCTGGATTGATTTGGAGTCGCCAGGTGAATTTTTCAGCCTTCATATGTGTCTGACTGTTGTCCACCATCAGCAATCAGATCTGAACTTGATACATGTACTGGGGCAATTTGTAAATTAGATATTCTGTTTATAAGACTAGACCGGAGATTGATTGAAGTAGCTTTTATCTACTTGCGCTAATGCAAAGCAAAAGCATTTCGAAGGCTACCTGGCTAATCTTCAGACTTTGTCTGTAGTCTATAAAACAAAGACTACTAACAAACAAAGAATTTCTTCCACAGTATGGTCGCCACTTTGTTAGAGCCTAGATTTACCTCAGGCTGAAAAGATAAGCTTCTAGGTCCACATCAAACCATGCTCAGCCTGGTAGCTAGCCCTACCAGGTCAGGAGAGGGCTCTCTCCGGGTCAATCTCAGTGGATTATGATCACTAAAGGCTTGAGATTGATTGATATAGCTATTGATTTTAGGCTAGGTATAAATGTAAAGGAGTTTGTTTGATAAAATGGTGTTTTTGTGGGCTTTAAGGGAAAGGCAGATTTTGGGTGCAGGGAATGAGGCACAGTCTTGTAGGGATTTCAATGGGGCAAGGTAGGCAACTGTATTTGGCACTATAAATCAAGTGAGGTGGATGGATCAGACTGAGGAGGAGCTGAAAAGGGCAAGGGAAGCCATGGATCCTCTCCAAACAGTGGAAAACATCAAAAACTAAAGCAAACTTCAAGTAGAACACTATAATTTCAATGTATTCTACTTACACTCTTGTTTGTTTAGCTAAGAAGAAATAAAGAGAGAAAATGATATACATAACACATGAATAAATTCAGAAAGACATAAGAAAGCACTGTACCAAAACAAAAGCCACAGGGATCCCAAAGAATGTTGCAAATCCTGGTCTCAATTCCTTAGCCAAAATACTGATGTGAGTGTACAACGAAGCTCTAGGCTTTCTCAAAAGTCCAACCTTCTACCAAAATCCAACCCCTACACTATGAAACTCATAAAATATATACATTTTCTCATCCTTGTACTAAGGGATTGAGCTCAACCATTTTCTTCAAAATATAATTAGTTACATTAAACTTGGGCCGAATTTCTAAAAATAGGTGTTGAAGATGAATTTGTTTCTTATAAACCATAGCATCTGTTACAAAACTGAAAGAGGTTTTTGTAGATAAGGTCATTTAGAGAAAACCTCTTTCAAATTTCGGATATTCGTTTCCAGTAGCTCGCAATCTGTTCCACAAAATCATCTCTAAAACAGAAAATCATTAAAAATTTAAATATGTGAAAATGAGCTGTAAAGATCTAGTCACATATCCCAATCCATAACACCTGTAAAAAAAATGAAAGAGGTTTGTGTTATATGGCTTGTGCTTAACAAAAAAATCCTTGGTTTTTGAAAAATTACTTTCCATCTATTGTAAAATGGTCCCGCACTGAAATGACTAAAATAGTAAAAAATATGAAAAAATTGCTTTGTTTTAATGTAGGCTCCAAATATCACAGTATATCTCCCACATAGTAGCACCTGTGCATAAAGTGAAGGAGGTTTTTGTTATTTGGTATGCGATGAACAAAAACCTCTTTCACTTTTGGAAAATTCCTTAACATCATTTCAGAAACTGATTTTGTGTTAAACTTGTCATTGTGTGCAGCAACTGACCTCAAAACATGCATAACCAAGAATCACTCATTCATTTCTTCTAATCCAGGAACCGGTTACGAGAGTGTGATATACCGTTGGAAAGATTTTTTCAAGATTATTCTGATGGACACACTTGTGACATGTTTTGTGATGAACATCATGTACAAAAAATCTAACAAAACCAGACATAGTAAGAGCTCATGTTGATCCCTGGTGACAAGCTGTGAAGACTGGAACTAACATTGGCTCCAATGGGGATGGTAGCTCCTTGGAGGTGCCAAGAACTATAGATCTCTGGAAAGTAGACAGTGCGTCTTCCATTGGGCATGGATGGTCAAACAACTGCAAACCCAAAACAACTCATACCAATCCAAAAACATATACATACTGCAACATGTACATAAAACAATATCGAAAACTGAAATGTTGCCCCGGGCAGCTTATTTATGTACAAATCTAACCCACTTCGCTGCAAAATTGAGAGATCAAGTAATGCTGTAATGCCAGATCAACCAATCAAGTAACTGTGACAAGGATGCTGCTTTAAAGTGCTTCAACCATGATACAAATGTAAATGCTGACAACCATACATGCACATAACGAGTCTGGTTGTGTAAAAGACAATTTGATCTATCATTCAAACTGAAAAAAATTTCCATGTATGTTGCAATAGGATCAAAGAAACCAGACTCTGTTTTCTACCCTAATTCCCCAGCACAAACCTCCAACTGCAAACTGTTAATGCAAACATCTACGGGTAGCTCTATTGTTTCTTGTTTTGAAGGAGGGAGTGTTTCCAAGAACTTTTTGGGATCTCAGAATCCATATGATTGGATCTGATCATTTAAATACTGAATCTCCTTCTCAAATTGAACCATCCTCATGTACCATAGCTCACATAGTTTTTCATTATCATTTCTAAATTCCCAAACAAGTTTTCCTTTCAACCTATACAATTTGCTCTCTCTAACCCCGATGAACATTGTTTTGTTTGGGATAAATTCCTCTAGATGAATGAGCACCTACCCATTCTTAAGCATGACATCATATCCTTTTTCCTTGATCATTGAGACTAAGAGAGATTTCTTCTTAAATACTAGTACAAATAACACATCCTTTGCTTCCAATGTCCCTCCTGACTCTAGTTGGAAGTTAATGGTTCCAATCCCCTTCACTACATACTTGGCCTCATTGCCAAGCTCCACATGTAAACATGAGTCGCTCTCCATTAGACCATTAAATAGCTATTGTGCCTTTATATTATGATGTGATGCACCACTATCCAAGTACCAAGCACTCCTTATGATGGTTTTGGTAGACAAACAAGAGACACATGAGAAGTCCTTCTCAAAATTCAGTGCAAAATCATCTAGCTAAACCTTTATCAATGCTGTTTTATATTAAGAATTCCCCTTCCCCTTCTTTCTCTCTAGACATTGTGATGTATAATGCCCACTCTTGTAGCATATAAATCACTTCATACTACTCAAGTCCTTCTTCTTCCTTGGGTAAGAGGTTTCCCCCTTACTATTACCCTTGGAACCCTTTTCCCTTTGCCCATCTTGGCCATATTAACTAGGGCCAAGTTCTCCTCTCCATATTCTTACTTGCTAGTTTTATACTCCCCCTCAGTCTCTTCTTGGATGTAGTCATTCCAAAGCCTCTCTCTATTTGGGAATTTCTCCTAGGTATAAATTCCTTTGATAAATGGTCCTCATGACTTGGGAAAACCATTTAATGCCACATTCATGAGCCCTACATCCTCCATGTTCTCTCTAATGGGTAAAAATTAATCCCATGTGTGGGTGATCCTCATGAAGTAACTTGTAATGTTATCAAACCTTAAAATTTGGATGGATATGAGCTTATTTATTCAAATCATCATCATGTTCATGTTGTCAATCTAGAATAAGTCCACTACAACCTTGAACATCTCCTTAGTTATCTTCTTCTCTGTGAAGTGAGTGATTTGGTGATCATTCACAAGATTCATGGTGACAGGTCAAGCTCTAATGTCCTTCTTTTCTTGGGATACTAATTGTGCTAGATATGTTTCTGATTAGATCTCCTTATCCATAATCTCTCAAAGGTCCTTCTACTTTAGCATTAAGATAACCCTTGCCTTCCAAGGTAGGAATTTTGATGCTCCATCCAACTAGTCCTCGAATCTCAAATTGGTTATTTCCTCTCTAGCTAAGTCCTTCTAAAACCCATAAGAATAAAAGAAAATGCTACCAAACTCAGGACTCCCTCTCTCCATCTTAAGGTTGACCTTCACCAATCTTGCTAGCAAATATGGCTACATTGCAGACTATAGGTATTGTCCTTCATACCCCTATTGTTGGCCTTTGCTACAACTTAGATTTCTTAGTTGTTGGAGACTTGTACAACTCTTTTATAATGTACGACCATTTTCCTATCCTATGTGCATCCATACCACTATTGATTGACCCTATGTCCTATGTGGCTATGTTGGCAGCATGTTCCTCTCTTAGAGCTAATTGACAGCTATTCTTGGCTCAACTTGGTTCTTTGTGGATCAATTTATATATGCAACAACGTTTCAATTTTATTTTCTCTACCCCCCATAACATCCTGAATGCACCCTAAACTCGTCCAGGTTGTCCTTGGAATACCTTATGTCATGGTTTCACCACCTACTACACCCTTTTCCAGCGTAATGTTTCCCCCACACTGACATTAGTTGTTATGTGACTATCAATTATGATGTATTTTTTCCTTCGCCTCTAGTTCCTACTTCATGTAGTTGTGACTCAATTATTTGTCCCTCGTACACAACCTTATTGTCATATTTCCTTGCTTTGTCTCCAAACGCTTGTAGCTCATGGATTGATCGAAGTTCTATTGTAGGCTAACTCGCAAGTATTGGCAGCTATCTTGGTGGTTTCTGCACAATTATACGTACACACACACACACATATTTCGATTGTAAAGTTGACACTATAGGCCTGTCGCCCACCTCTTCATTTAGACATACGGATCAAGCCGTGCTCAAGACCATATGATTATCTATATATATATATGTGTGTGTGTGTGTGTGTGTGTGTGTGTGTGTGTATATCGATTGCAATGTGACACTTTAGGCTTGTTGGCCACCTATTTTATTTTTCATTTTGCTCAATTCTATCTTTAGTCATCATATGGTCTTGAGCACGGCTTGATCCATATGTCTAAATGATTTTTTTTACCGAGTACAATAGCGACCTAGATGAACTTGACACTTGCAACACCTATAACAAAACGATCTTATGTGTGATGCTTATCAATTTCTTCAAAATTTGGGCTTTGATACCATGTTAAATTTCCTTAACCTTAGAACTTGGCTAATTACTTCCTAGCATATTATGCATATTTATTAAATAATAACATGGCTAAAGTTTTGTAAAAATAATCATCCAAAGAAAAATTAAATACACCATTCTCACAATCATATGCACACAAATTTCCACCCTTAAAATATGTTATTCATTCAAATAACTTTAGAACTTACAAGGGCTCTCGTCCTAGGATAATGACCCATTGGGAAAAATACATACAACAAGAACCATGATCTAATCCAACTAATTAAACACTAGACCTCTCTTGCAATCTCCTTGGTTGATCTAGATCTCCCTCGCTACCCCTTGTACCTTCCTTGAACTCAACACGCTTGAATGGAAGTTCTTCTCCACCCAATCATTGATATGTCCTTCTCTCAATGTCTTGTGATCACTCAATGTGTTGTGTGCCTCATCCCTTACCCTAGCCTTTCTTTTATAAGTTTGGGTAATTGTTTGAATCCACAATCCTAATCTCCAAAGTGATAGATGGTTGAGATTAGATCTCACCATCACTTGAGATCGATGGTTGAGATTCATCTAATTCATCAATGCAATGACCTTTGTGTTTCATTAGATTCATTTTATCTTATAAAATGAATTTACTTTAATCACTAAAGCAATTGCTAAGGTTAAGGGTTTATTAGGAGACTTCTACATGCCTAAACACTTAGGTCTATACATAAGTACTTTCTTGAGTTACAAACCTAAATAATATCCATAAATTATTATGAACTAGCTCACTAAATATTTATTACAAGAAATTAATGAGAAAAACCTCAACAATATCTATCAATTACCATGAATTAGCTCACTAAATATTTATTACAAGAAATTAATGAGAAAACAACATTGCAATAATTCCTCCTAGTTTGGAGGTTAATCTTAATTAGGGATAGTATCTAGTATCATGGATGGGACTAAGACTAGATGCTACTGGAAAGCACATAACCCCACTAGAGGTAACCTCAATTATGGCCACAAGGGAACTAGTTTTATTGTAGATATCATCTAGGTTGAAATCACTTTATGGTCCTTGAGTAAGACTTATAAATACTTTTGATTAGGTAAGAGTTCACCTTCCGAGAACATAAGGAAACAAGTTCATGGCCCGAGATCTAGATGTATATTGCAAGAACAAAAGTCTTCCCCCTTATGAACCACTAGTAAGTCAATTCAGGTGGCATGGTTTCCCTTGAATAATGATGATGATTCAAGCTACATTCACAAATAGTAGCCAATGATGGTTGTCTTATAGTTGGTTAACAACCGATTTATGATAAGTTTTGCCATGTTTGGGAGAACATCGTAGCAAAAATTAGGCAAGTCGTCATGAGAAATATTATGTCTACAACACTTAGCACTACTATATCAAAATTTAAGGGTCAAAGGTATATTAGTGTGCAATGTTCTCTAATAGACATAATGACTTATCAGGGTAAACCACTTGAAAATAATGAGATGCAAATGTCAATGTAGAACACTATAGTGATTTATTGTTAACTATAAAGCACACAATGATGTTTAGTTTAATGGCCAAATGTCAACATCAATCCAGAAATAAATTTTAGTTTAAGATGTTATTTTATGAAATTTAGGTCTCTAACTCAAACATTGTCATAAATAAACCGTGCATGAGAAATATCATGTGCAAGTAGTTGAACTCATACATCACAGAAAAACTAAGTTAATTGAAACACTAATATAGTACAATAGAGTTAGACATAGTACATGTTAGGTGTGGAGCTTGGTTATATTCCTAGGTTTTTTTTGTTTCATCCATGTTGGATCCCTGTTCTTAATGGGGTGGAAATGTTACCCATTTAATTGCCGTCAGGGGGCCCCTTGTGGGGGTTCGTGAGCGGCGCTCCCGAAGCTAAAAATAAATGAAAATTTGTCTTGTAAATTATTGTAATTTCGTAGTCAATATGGGTCATTCATTAGACAAATGATCTGACTATAGAAGTTGTTTTAATTTAGGGTTTTTTTCCCTAGAAGGAAACCCTCAGTCTATATGAGGGAATTGTATTGCGGTTGTGTATTATTATTATTCTGAGCGAGAGATAGAGAGGAGACGGTGTGAGAGCAAAGAGGAAATTACAACAGATATATTGTAGGTTGTATCTCTTCATTTTGCTAGATAATATAAAAGGCAGGATTGGTTGTTTCTCATGGATGTAGCCCAAATTAGGTGAACCACATATATCTGCCTCTCTTGTTTTATGTGTTTCTGTATTTGTGTTTCCACAACATTTTGTGTATTTCATTGTTTCGTTAATTAATTTCTAACAACTGGTATCAGAGTTGAAGGTTTATTTGGCTGATAAACTCGCAGGAGAGAAGGCTTCCTGGTTCGAGTGGGTGCAATGGTGGAAGATTGTAGGTTTAGGGTCGAGAAATTAACAACAAAAAATACCAGTTGTGGAGGATGCAGATGGAAGATTATTTGCATCAGAAAGATTTGTACCTTGAGAAAAAAATCAAATAATTCGTTGAGTATGACAAATGCAGAATGGAAGATTCTTGACAGAAATGCACTAGGAACAATACAATTGTCTCGCAGCATCAGTGGAATTTAACATTTCAAAGGAAATGACAACAAAAGGTTTAATGATGGAATTGGCCCAACTATATGAAAAACCCTTGGCCTCAAATAAGGTATTTCTTATGAAGCGTCTATTTAATATGAATATGTCAGAAGGTGGATCTGTTGTTGATCATTTAAATGAATTTAACACGATTACTAGTTAGTTAAGTTCTATAGGGTTAAATTTTGATGGTGAAGTTAGGGCTTTGTTATTTCTGTGCTCATTGCTAGAAAGTTGGAATGGCTTAGTTATGTCTATTAGTAACTTTGTCTCTGGATCTAGTACTTTAAAGTTTGATGATGTTGTTGGTGCCATCCTTAGTGAGGAAATGTGATGGAAAATCTCTGGTGAGACATAAGGTATTGCACTGACTATAGAGACCAAGGGAAGAGAAATGGAAAAAGGAAGGAGCCTAGGAAATCACAGTATTTCAAGAAAAGATAGATCCAAATCCAGATCAGGGATAATGTGTTGGAAATGTGGGAAGAAAGGACACCTAAAGAAAGCTACAAATCTTGGAAAGGAAAAGAAGGAGATGAACAACAAAAGAACAATCATGAAGCAAATGTGATAGGTGATCTGTTGCAAGATGCTTTGATTCTTTGATTAGAAAATATTATTGATGCATGGGTGGTTGATTCAGGGGCTTCATTCCATGCTACACCTGATAGGAAACATTTTTATGACTATGTTCAAGGATATTTTGGACATGTTCGTTTGGGTGATGATAAACCTATAAAATCATTGGATTGGGTAAGGTTTTTATAAATCAACAAAATAGTAATTGATGGCTATTGAAGGAGGTAAGGAATTTTTTAGATCTGAAGAGAAATCTAATTTCAACAGGGTAGTTAGGTGGTGAAGGTTATGTAACTACATTCACAAACAAAACCTGGAAGGTCACTAAAGGTTGGTACATTGTATTTATGCAATGGTATTTATTATTCTGTTAATGCTTTGACCTCCATAGGAGCAAAGACAACATTATGGCATCATAGGCTTGGGCATATGAGTGAGAAAGGGATGCAGATTCTTCACTCAAGAATTTGTTGTCAGGTTTGAAGCGTGTTGATTTTGATCTTTGTGAAAATTATGTTTACGAAAAACAAGAGAGAGTTAGATTTATCAAAGTTAGGAAGGAAAATAAGAGCAAAATAATTGAGCTTGTGCATACAAATGTATGGGGACCTGCTCAGGTATCATCTCTCGATGGCTCTCATTATTATGTTAATTTTATTGATGATGCAACTAGGAAAACATGGATTTATTGTATTCGAAATAAATCTGTTGTATTTGATACTTTCAAGAAATGGAAACCTTTGGCTGAGAAGGAGACAAGAAAGAAGTTGAAGTGTCTTAGATCAGAAAATGGAGGTGAATATTGCAACAAAGAGTTTGATAACTACTGTTCAAAGCATGGAATTCACAGAGAGAAGACAGTTCCAGGAACACCACAGGAAAACGATGTGTTAGAAAGGATGAACATGACAATAATGGAGCGTGCAAGGTGTTAACACTCAGGTTTTCCCTAAGCTCCTGAAGGGATACGGCTGAGGTAACCACAAACCAATCTTTGGATTGTAGGTTCTAGCCCACCTGCAATCAGAGAGGGCTCTCTCTTGATGATTTAGCTTTGTTGATGATGATTTTAGGCTAGTTATTGGGTTCAATGGGTTTTGTTTATGTTTGGATGGTGTTTGAATGGAAGGAAGATGCTTTCAAGCAGAGAGGCATGCATAGAGTGATAAGTTTCAAACCATTGGGCATGGAGTCAAGGAGTAGGACCACAGGTATGCTTTCTTGATCACAAGAGGAACGTGAGCAAGGTAGCTGCACATGAAAAAACCTTCAAGCTAAAGAGATGGAGTGAAATGTAAGGAATGAGAGGCAATTAAGAATCTCTCAATTAGCTTAACAGAGGGAAGGAAAATGAGCTCTATCTAGGGGCAGTTAAGAATCCCTGAATAACTGTCATACATGGTGAATTAGGGCAAATATGAGCCATGTGGAATTCATATTTATGCCTAAAACAGATGAAAAACATAAAGAAACAACAGAAATTGAGCATAGAGTGCAATTAAACAAATTCTAAGCTAATCTTTCTTTCTTCTCTTTAAACAATGATTTATGAATGGAAAACAGAGGTAAGAAGCACTTATTGGGTCATGTACCAGCACAAGAATTCCACACTCACTCTTCAACCATTACACACAGTAAACAATTCATTCTCCAAGCTCGTAAGCAGTCTTTGATTATAGAAATTATCAGATATACAGTGCGAGTCTTTGCTTAAACAAAACATCCAACCAACAAAAACCAACCCTCTTCACATTGTTCAGGGCTGTCTTTATAGGTAAAATATCCAGAAGTATTTATTACAGCTGACCTAAACAGGTTTGTGGGAAAAGCTTTTAAACCTAAACTTGTGCTGAAATTAAATGCAAATAGAATATCTATTGAGCTGCGCCAGAAGCAGCTGGATCAAAAAGAGTTAATGTAGTGTCCTCTGTGACTTGGTGCAGTGATTTTGCAATAACTGTGCTTTGAGCTTTGGTCCACTGATCTTATGTGAGTTTTAATGTGCAGTCACTGTGATGATGAGCTTTGAATGGTTCCTTAACTGCTTCTTGACTTTTAAGGATTTCTTTTAATGTTTTATTTGCCTCGAGCCCTGAGAAAATATTCACTGATACACTTCGCCGCAACACTGATACACTTTGCCACTACCTAATATACTTTGGCATGAATTTTGGCTTCACATTTGCTCTGATACTCTTTAATGCCTGAATCGGGCCTCTCTCTTTATGATGATATGCTAAAAACCATTACATCGGGCCTTTTTTTCCATTTTCGACGCAAAAACGGCTGAGGAACCAAAGATTCCCCAATTTGGCCCATTTCCCGTAGTGATGCGCGATTAGCGCTTAGATAAAAAACTGCCTCAAAATTTGAATCCGGGCCTCCTAAGATGCATTTTTGCGCTTGCGCGCCCTTCTTTGGCGGGTGACGTCAGCATGACATCAGCAGTGGGTCCTGGTACGACATATGACGTCAGTGGGGTGACGTGGCAGGGCGTTGGATGGTGTGGTGCCTTATATGTTTTTGCGATGCGATAGCGATAACTGAAATGCCGCGATTTGCGACGAATTTGCAGTGAAATATGTCTTAATGATAAATCATGTTTTAAACGAAATATATGAATAAATGGAGGCATGCGGCGAGGAAGTATTTGTGATGCGATATGCTCTCTTGATGTGATGGCAATGTCGCATCGGAGTAAAAGGAAGCAGCATGCATTTCGGGAACATGACTCTTGCGACCACCGATTGCCGACTTGTGATATCGCATCGACTAAAGGGGAAGGGGCATATATATGTGGCATATAGTATTGCGATACCCCAATTGCGAAATGGCATCGGCGGAGCATCCATTGGGGAGAACCAAAAACGAGCAACATTAGCCTTGAGACCTCCAATCGCGATATCACGTCGGAGGGGGTCCAAAGGGATCGGAAAAATGTTAAGGCAGTCAGCAAGGGTTATTGCGATCAGAAGAAGGGTAAATATGCTTTTGAAGAGTATTTGAGGCCTCGAAAGGGGTCTGATAACCTAAAAAAGAAGAGTTTCATGCTTTGGAAGGAGTCCATTGCATTGGAAGATGGTTTTAAAGGGGAAAAATGAGGGTTCTTGCTATGTTTCAGGCAAACTTAGCAATTCCCAAGTATATAAGGGGGAGGAGATAAGTATATAAGGGAGTTATTAACATTGTTTTAGTAGGGGGAAGGGGAGATAGATAGGGAGTTACATAATAGAGTTAGAAATTAATATGACCATGATGAGAAAGCGCCAAGTTTTAGAGACCTTAGGCTTAACACGGGAGATAGAACTTTGTAGAGGACATATGAACACTCCTTAAGTAAAGCAGATCTTTACCAAGGTGAATGATATGGAAAATGATGAAACTAAGAGGCATCAAGTAGATCTTGATCTCTTCAGGGAAGTTAGTGAGTGATTTGGGGGAATAAGGAAGAAGGGGGAAGTTAGTTATGCCTTGCTTGAATCTTTCAAATGGAAATTGCCTGATAATTGTGACTTGAACATATATGACACTTGAAAACATGAAATCGATCACAAATCAACATTCTGAAACCTAAAAACTACCTACCCAACCTACTTACCTAGCATTTTTTCTTCTTTTTGGTTTGGGTGCACTTAGACTTGCAGACCCAACTTTTCAACTTTTTCTTTTTCTATCCTCCTATCTACATCTACACTTATTTCATCCAGGGGCTCAGATTAGGCTGTTGAGCACCCTTGCTTCTATACCTGTCTAAGAATCTGCCAAGATTAAGCTGTTTGGACAGATGGTGTTTCTCTATATTCTAAAACAGTAAATTGAAACCTAGGGAGACCAAGATTAAACTGTTTGGACCTCCCTTTAACAGAAAATTCTTCAAAAATGGAATAGTGCATCAAAATTGGAACACAACAGTGGCACTTGAACTGGCACATTCTCATGGCATCCTTCTTTGGCTTCTGTCGCAAATATGGAACATTGCAGCATGCAAAGAATCACATATTTGGCATGTAAAAATGTCAATCATGAAAGATGAGTAACCTGCTGCAGCAGGAGGCTAACAGCGGCTCCACTTGGGGATGGCTTTTACTTGTGAAAAGTCAAGAACAACAAGTCAGACTGCCTTGATCTTCTATTGTTGCTGTAACTTGAAACTTTTTAGTGCTGACTGTTAGATAATGGAAACTTTTGGAATGAGAGCAACACTTTCCCTCAACTGATTTGCTTGTGAACTGTGAAGCACTGCCTGCTTTCTTCTGCATGCTCTATCATCCTGATTGTTTACAAAAATAAAACAAAGTGCTGATATATACAAATATTTATGTACAGACATAATACCACTGGGTGATTCTTCAAAAAAAGGGATCATGATAATGCTTTAACATTCGGCCCTTTACAGGGCCTTCTTCAGCTGTGCTGCCATCTACTGATTTGAGGAAATATGTGTTGTTGCCTTGCACTGCGCTGATAATGAATGGACCTTTCCAAAGAAAATCGAATTTTGCATGTTTGCCTTTGTCTTCTCTTTGTGAATCCCACCTTAGAACTTTGCTGCCAACACAGAAATCCTCAGCCTTGGCTCTCTTATCAAACATCCTTTTGAGCTTTTCCTGCAAAGTCTGAGCTCTGTCATACACCTGCTCTCTGGTTTGCTAAAGATGAATGGTCTGATTAACTCTTCTTTGAATGTCATTTGGTTCAGCCTAAATCTCATGTAATAGCTTGATAGTAGGAATGCCCAGTGATGAAGGAAATCTGGCTTCCATGCCATATACTAGCTCATAAGGGCTCATCCCAATGGATTTCTTGGTTGAAAGTCTGTCTGCCCATAGAGCATTTGTGAGCTTCCTATGCCAATTCTTTTTGTTCTCTTCTAGCACTTTCTTTATGATGTTGATGAGGCTTTTGTTGGATGATTCTGCCAAACCATTACCTTGAGGATAATAAGCTGAAGAGTGGCCCAAGGTAATGTGAAATTTATGGCAAAAGTTGATCATATTTCTGGATTTGAAGGCAGCAGCATTGTCAGTGATGATTTTCTAAGGGCAGCCAAATCTAGAAAGGATATTGTCCTCCAAGAATCGGATAATAGTGGAGTCATTGGCTTGCCTACATGGGATGGCCTCAATCCACTTGGTGAAATAGTTTGTGGCTGTTAGAATCCACTTATGCTGGCCTGAGGATGATGGGTGGATTTCTCCAATGAAGTCAAGACCCCATTATTGAAAAGGTTGTTCAGTTGGGATAGGCTTAAGGGGCAAGGGGAGTAATTTTATTTTCCCTTCAAAGATTTGGCATTTGTGACATGAAACAACAATTTTTTTGACATCTGCAAATAGAGAGGGCCAATAATAACCCGCCCTTAAAATCTTGTCAGCAGTGGATTTCCAATATAGATTCCCTCCACAGTCCCCTGCATGGAACTCTTTCATGATGCTGTTGGTTTCATTTAAGGTTAAACAGTTTAGCAGTATTCCTTCATGATTTTTATAAAACAGGGCACCATCTAAGACACAGAACTTTAGAGCTTTCATCTTCAAAAATCTTTTCTTAGTTCTGGACAATCCTGGGGGAGCACACAGGTTTAACAATACATAGCAAATATCGGCATACCATGGGAATTGTAAAAAGGTTTCACTGATCTGTGGAGTCTGTTATCACAAAATCAGTACTGATGGCTGCTAATCAGTTAGACTCTATGTAACTATTTCAGACCAGACTCTTGGCTAAGGATTAGCCTCCCTAACCTGAGAGGGCTCTCTCA
>APFE031034876.1:41589-55629 GCA_000404065.3 Pinus taeda | reverse complement strand
CTTGTCTTCTACAATTTATGTTTATGTTCTATCTGTAGTTTACTTTAATGCTGATGTGATTGCTAATCTAGAAAAGATATTGAGCTAACTATGAAAATTGAAATAAATTGCTCTAAGCATAGTACATACCTAAAATTAACACCATCACACATGGATGTGTATCTAGGATGTTGTCAACAATTCCAAATGATTGTTCATGCTTGTCATAGGTATCCTTTATTAGCTTTTTACAATGGTGGTAGCATTGGACAAGTGTTCTAGTCTCAGATGATGCTAAGAGGCTAAGGAACACAAGATCTCCAATACCTAGAAATGGATTTGCAAGATGTGGCTCTGAAACACCTTAATTAAATTAATTAGCCAATAATTAAATTATTTCCTAAGCTTAACTTAGGAAAGTTGGTTGATTAAAGTTAATTAATTAAGGATGTTCAAGATTTCTCTAAAGACTTCTATTGATGAAGTCTAATTGATCTTAGTCATTGATGGAGATTTAATCTTGGTCATTGAAGTCTCAACGAGAGATTATAAGAGCAGCTCGAAGGGATGGGGATAGATACAGTTGTGAGAGCAAGGCAGTGCGAATTTCCTAGTGCACAATGATTCAGCGAGGGAAGAGTTCGAGTTAGAGGGAGAGCATCAAAGAGAGAGGGAGTAGCAAGAAATTCAAGTAAAGAATTTTGGAGATTCTTCCAGTGATTTTCCAGGGCCAGAGAAACTAGAAAAGGGAGGTCAAATAGTGTTAATTCTAGGTAAGTTCTATGCTAGAGAAATTTATTTCAATTTTCACAGTTAGCTCAATATCTTTTCCAGATTAGCAATCACATCAGCATTAAAGAAAACCGCAGATAGAACATAAATATAAATCGCAGAAGACAAGCCAAGACAAGAGGACACAAGATGTGGCGCTAGACCAGGACAAACCCCAATGTGGGGACCTTGATCAATATCCTTCTTATTATGTTCTTCATAGTTCAGCCAGAGAGAGAGAAAGAGAAATAGTACAGTTTACAACACAAAGTCAACACTTTGACTTATCTAGATAAGACATAGATCATCTCTAGGAAGAATTTATACATGAGATTCTATTGAAGACATGTTGCTTCAATTGATCTCTATAGGTGACTACCTTTCACCTAATCATTGTGCTACATCTCGTCATCACTGGTTGCATTCCTCACCTGTGACTGCACGCACCACTGCTCGCACCACCCCCACACATAATGTTGGACCTCATGCTGTTGTTGTCCCAGTGTTTAGCACTATTGTACCTAGTGCCACGGCTACACCATGTTGTCACCCATGTGCTTGTTGTACCATTGTTGCTTTATGTCCTTGCTGCACCAAGTACTACTCTGTTGTCCCAATGTACTTGCAGCATTGTGCTTGCTGTTGTCCAACTGCTACATCTAAACATGTTGTTTCATGCACCTTACTGCACCATGTTGCTGCAATATACCATATTGTTGCATCCATCACTCCATGTTAACCCAGCACGTGGCTCCCACAGGTTGCTCCGAATTTTATCCAAATCTGGTCAATATCCTTGACCCAACGCACCTCTAACACTGCTCCAAATCTACTTGTCACTTTGTTGTTCCTAACTGTTTTGGTTAGTGCACTTGGGCAACCCTAAACTCCTCTCAACAATCCTCGAACAGCCCTCCAAATCTACTTGTCACTTTCTTGTTCCTAATTGTTCTGGTTAGGGCACTTGGACAACCCTAAACTCCTCTCAACAGTCCTCGAACAGCCCTCCAAATATGCTTGTCACTTTGTTGTTCCTAACTGTTCTGGTTAGGGCACTTGGGCAGCCCTAAACTCCTCTCAACGGTCCTCGAACAGCCCTCCAAATCTGCTTGTCACTTGGGTAGCTTCAACATGACTTTGTCTTAGGCAGCTTCACCATGACAACGTCCTAGATCTAGGGCACATAGAGCTAGGGCATCATCTTCTAGGAGCTGCGTAGATCCTTCTTCCCCATGGCAGCATCTAGGGCAGCTCTTCTTGGGGCAGCATATCTCTTAGAATCTATCCTCCCACCAAAAGCCAAAGACAAGTGGAGAGGAAGAGATCACAAGAAGTGTGTACAAATGACTAGCAAGCCACCTCTTTTTATACTAAAACGTTGAGTGCATGTGGGTTTTATTTAGTTGTTGGCCGACCTTAACGAATTGTCTTATAACACAAATAAATTCATAACTCCATGAATACTTATCGAAATTAGATGATCTTTAGATCAATCCTTCACCTCTCGATGAGAGGGATCCAAGAAAAACGTTGAGCGCATGTGGGTGTTATTTAGTTGCTGGCCGATCTTGACGAATTGTCTTATAACACAAATAAATTCATAACTCCATGAATACTTATCGAAATTAGATGATCTTTAGATCAATCCTACACCTCTCGATGAGAGGGATCCAAGAAAAACGTTGAGCGCATGTGGGTGTTATTTAGTTGCTGGCCAACCTTGACGAATTGTCTTATAACACAAATAAATTCATAACTCCATGAATACTTATCGGAATTGGATGATCTTTAGATCAATCCTACACCTCTCGATGATAGGGATCCAAGAAAAATATCAGCTGCCATAAATAAGATGACTCACATGGAATTTGGCCCTAGTTGCCAATTTTAACACTCCCTCTCAACTAGGGAGAACTCCATCCGCTGATCCATATGTCTGACTATACTATCTCTGCCATCAGTGCCCTGCACTGCTCTGCTTTTCCCTGCTGAACTCTGCTCTGCTCTGTTCTGCTTTGCTCTGCTCTGCTCCGTTCTGCTGAGCCATGAAGAAGAAGAATTGATTGAGAACGTTTCATACCATTCTCTACTAACCCAAAGTCAGTTCCATATGAAGAGAGTGTGTCATATCACTTTTGCTGACCCGAAGTCAGTTTTATTGATCCCAGATCAATATCACAAGAGTGTCTCAAACGACTCATACTCATCCCAGATCAGTTGGAGGTCATCCTAGCATAGGGAGTACAATAGATACAACGATGCGTCCATCGATAGTACTACTATGGTCCCTAACCCCATTTCCCTGCTCATTGATTAGATGAGAGGTACTTCCCATGAGTCCCAGACTGCATGGGTAGGATGCCTCGACAGGAGAACTAATCATCCTGTCCCATAGGAGAACTAATCATCCTAGCTCACAAGAGAACAAATCATCTTGTCCCAAAGTCGCCTCGGGGTATCACAGGGGAAGGTTGAGCTATTCACCCTGTACACAACGCACCATTAGGGGAGGGTGAGTCGCCCTATGGTCGCGTGTTGCTCCAGTAAGTACCCCAAGCCCCCCAGAGCTCAATGCATGCAACATGCAGGACCCTTATACGAAGGTCTCTCAACGACTCCAAGTCGTCTGGGAAAGTCACAGATTTGACCTTTCCCCGGGGCTTTGACAAAATGTCTGCGACCTGTACATCAGTCTCAATGTGATGGAGCCTCCTCACTCAATGACTTACCATATCCCAGATAAGGTAATATCCGATGTCTATTTACTAGAGCAATCATCGAATACGGGATTCCTCAACAATCGAATCCCCCCCCCCGGTTGTCACAGAGGATATGGTGGTATTCATCATGTGTAGAGACAGCTCATTGAAGACCTTCCACAATCTAGCAGCTTCATACGAGATCATACTCGTGGTTATGTATTCAGTCTCGGTGGTGCTTATATCAACCGATTTTTGCTTCGATCTCATCCATGATATAGAAGCCGAACCCAAAAAGAACCAACACTAAGAAGTGCTCTAGTGATCCTCCACACTGCCTGCCCAGTCAGCATAATCATGCAGCTTCATTTTTCCGGCAATGTATCTCAATCCATGAGAGATTGTGCCCCGAAGATATCTTAGAAGATTCTTGGCACCAATCCAGTGAGGCTCAACCAAATATGAGCTCACCATGCTACTGGACGGAAGTTCACCAAGAACATCAATGCAAATGAGTTTATGAAACTTAGAGGCATTTCCCAAATTTGGTTTGGCATCACCAATATATAACTTCTGAAAGTTAAGATCCTCGAGGTAGTCACGGGCTTGCAGTTTACCATTCCACATCCAGAATCCAACTCCCTCTTACTTCTGCAAGTGAGAGGGTCTGCATCTGTCAGAAATAAGTCGTTCTCAGAAGGTGCCGGTATGAGAGGTCCATCATCCACAACCTTCAAACAACGATTTGGATTGGCTTCATTCTTCAGCTTCATTTGACAGCTATCAATCCTCTCATATCAAACCGGGGTGATTTGCTTCAAGCCATAGAGGGCTTTCTTCCACCTGCATGCATGAGATTCCCGATCATGAATCTCAAACCTTCACGGGTTGTTCCAAACCAGTGGACCTACTACATGAGGGGAATGGTCCCCTTGTAAGATTTTCCTTTGGTACATCTTAGGCATGTACCTTCATGCTCCTTTTGAATTCAGGCATCCCTGTCATCATCTGACTCACAGACCTCTGGCGCTATGTGCCAATTGACATGGTCCCCAATGGACTTCCTGCAACTTGATAGAAATTGCCAACCCTGAACCCATGAGTAAAAGCATCTTTGAAAATTCTATTTTCAAACACGTACCTTTCCATCGATGAATGCCACCCTGCAACCTCTGACTTCCATTGCCGAAACGGACACCAGGTTCTTCTTGCAATCAAGTACATAAAAGAGATTATGTAAATGAATCGAGTTACCCTCATTCAATTGAGGGGTAACACCCTTTCCGAGATAGGTGGCATCAGCTCCAAGTATAGAGCACCCTTCTATCCGATGGAGTGCCTTGAAGCACTACAATCAATAAGCCAGATTCCCGAAGAATCTGAAGGAGAGGGCCAATACAAGATAACACTTCTTTATCTTATCAGAAACAACATTTGATTCTTCGTACCTGGGGTTCCTTGCTTTCTTGAAGAGTCAGCCATTTCCTTGATGACCTACACTATCATTCTTTTGATCATTGAAGATGTCCCTGGAGTGATTGTTATGATAATCAAGTGATGTGTCCCTGCCATTCGGACACTCCTTCGCATAATGGCATCTGCCTTTCCTTAGATCCAGACTTCCTATTGAAGTGATCTTTAGGTGGGCCATCAGAAACTTTTGTTGCGCCATTCTAATAATATTCTCTACTTTGACTTCGCCCTTGGTGAATTAGAAGAGGGATGAGGACTCCATTGATCCTTTTGTCCTTTCCCAATTGTCTTCAGTGATTGCTCTTTCACTCTTGCTTGGGCTTTGTCTTCACCTCAGCTCTGATACCATGTTAATTTAGGTATTTTTTATGCTAGAGCAATTTATTTCCATTTTCATAGTTAGCTCAATACCTTTTCCAGATTAGCAATCACATCAGCATTAAAGTAAACTGCATATAGAACATAAATATAAATCGCAAAAGACAAGCCAAGACAAGAGGACACAAGATGTGGCGCTAGCCAGGGACAAACCCCAATGTGGGGAAACCCTTGATCAATTCTTCTTATATGTTCTTCAATAGTTCAGCAGAGAGAGAAAAAGATAGTACATTTACAATATAAGTCAACACTTTCACTTATCTAGGTAAGAGCATAGATCATCTCTAGGAAGATGATACATGAGATCAGTTGAAGACATGTTGCTTCAACTTATTCTCTAAGGTGACTCCTTCACCTATCATTATGCTACATCTCATCATCATGCTACACCATGTTGCACTCATCATCACAATGTTGGACCTCATGCTACTATTGTCCCAGTGTTTAGCACTGTTGTACCTAGTGCCATGGTTGCATCATGATGTCACCCATGTGCTTGTTGCATCATTGCTACTTTGTGTCCTTGCTGCACCAAGTACTATATTGTTGTCCCAATGTACTTGCAGCACTGTGCTTGTTGCTATCCAACTGTTGCATCTAAACATGTTCCATGCACCTTACTGCACCATGCTGCTACATTATACCATACTGTTGCATCCATCACATCATGTTGCACTCCTTTGGGGTATTCAACACTCCATGTTAACCCAACACGTGGTTCTCATAGGCTGCTCCGAATCTGATCCAAATTTGGTCAATATCCTTGACCCAACGCACCTCTAACACTGCTCCAAATCTGCTTGTCACTTCGTTGTTCCTAACTATTCTAGTTAGGGCATTTGGGCAGCCCTGAACTCCTCTCAACAGTCCTCAAACAGCCCTCCAAATCTGCTTGTCACTTTGTTCTTCCTAACTATTCTGGTTAGGGCACTTGGGCAGCCCTAAACTCCTCTTAACAGTCCTCAAACAGCCCTCCAAATATGCTTGTCACTTTGTTGTTCCTAACTGTTCTGGTTAGGGCACTTGGGCAGCCCTAAACTCCTCTCAACGGTCCTTGAACAGCCCTCCAAATCTGCTTGTCACTTGGGTAGCTTCAACATGACTTTGTCTTAGGCAGCTTCACCATGACAACGTCTTAGATCTAGGGCACATAGAGCTAGGGCATCATCTTCTAGGAGCTGCGTAGATCCTTCTTCCCCATGGCAGCATCTAGGGCAGCATATCTCTTAGGATCTATCATCCCACCAAAACCCAAAGACAAGTGGAGAGGAAGAGATCACAAGAAGAGTGTGTACAAATGACTAGCAAGCCACCTCTTTTTATACTAAAACGTTGAGCACATGTGACTGTTATTTAGTTGCTGGCCGACCTTGAAAAATTGTCTTATAACACAAATAAATTCATAACTCCATGAATACTTATCGGAATTGGATGATCTTTAGATCAATCTTACACCTCTCGATGAGAGGGATCCAAGAAAAATATCAATTGCCATAAATAAGATGACCCACATGGATTTTGGCCCTAGTTGCCAATTTTAACATCTGCAAAAGACGCTGAATTTTGCAATGCAAATTAGCATATCTAGCAATGCGAATTGTCAAAAGAGGGTTTGATCAGTTGTCGAAGGTCGGATCGGTGTCAGGAAGGCAGATTGAATTTCTTCCAAAAGCAGGCGAAGGCTAGATGGCCTAGTTGGAGGCAAATCCACGGTTGTACGATTTGCAAAAACCTGCCATGTGCATTCTAGCTAACAATCCGAGCAACCAAAGAAGGGTGTGAGGAGAGGAGCTTCTTGATCTCTAGATTATTTTGCCAAATATTTGTCAGAGGATTCCCAGTTGGGAATCCAAATTATTGTACTCTCAAAATTTGTTGCATAATAATAAAATAAACCCTCATCTGCTGCACCAATTTTCCCTACAGGGTTTTTCAGGGGATGATTTAGTCCAAAATGGTTGTCATAATTTTATTTTGTGTGTATATTTATTTCTCAGTTTCTATTATTTTTCAGCAGCATGTTTTATTTTGGCGAAGAATGAAATTGTGAGTTTAGCAATATTTGTCGTGATAACAAATAAACTGCAATCAATAGGAGATAAATTTCCAATTAATTGAATCCTAGATTTTTCACTTCCTCGTATGATCCCATGGACTCAACTATTAAAGAAGAATCCTCATTCGGAAAGTCAAAAGGAATCTCCTCCTAATCTACCTCTGTCGTCTCCTCGATGTCATTCAAACATGAGTGATTAGGCCCCCAAGGTTCCTTGCAAATGAAGCAAAGACCCTTCCTCCTTAACTCATTCTTGTTGAATGGTCCGCCAACCCTGGGCAGCTCCTCCCTAGTCAACTATCTTCTGAACAACTTAATGTTCTGCTCAACCAACCTTTTGGTTTGTTCATAGGCAGCGAGTGAGACCATTTGTTCCTTTCTCCAAATGGCCAGCAACTTAGACTGCAACTTCTTGCAGATGGCATCACGATCTCCCATAACTGAAGACAAAATGGACTGCATGTGTGATTTGACCATGTCCGGATGATGTTTCTTAATGTTGAAGAAGTTTTGGAACATTTAAATAATCAGGTCATCACACTCTAGATCAAACATGATGTCATAAGATCTAAGCATGGCCATGGCTTCTAAAATCTCGAGTTTTTTCCCAAAGGTAAGACCCATGGAGTTATCCAAGTCCCGAAAGGTCTCTACTATTAGTTTGAAAACTCCCCTCATCATATCATCATTGTAAGGAGGTATAGGTGTGGTCAGCCTCATAATGTTACTGAGACAAGATGCAACTGGAAGTTTGACCCCTTCCTGAGGGTACTCCAAGAACTTGGGTTGTATTAGGAAAGCATGGCTGGTTTTAAAGCCCAACTTAGCTTCCTCCCTTCTAACTGGCTCACCTTCGAAAGAAGTGAGTCCAGCTCCACTAAATTGAGAAGGGCTTTCACTGTAACCCTCATGTATTTCAGATCTGTCCCAAGTGCAAAGATTTTGTGTCCAACTTCCAACTCCCTTTGCAAATCCTTTAGCTGCTCTTGTTGAAGGATAGCAAGGACCCCTCTTGAGAAAGGTCTGTTGTTCTGCTTGGTTTTCTAGTGTATATCATAGTCTATTGAAGTGTTGTTGTGTTGGTTTATGAAATGTTTCAAATACTCCATTGTTTAGCAACAAAGATATAATGCTTCTAACAGTACATGACATCAAACAACTATCAACCTCTCAATTAATATAGTAATCAGGGATATAAGCAGAACTATTACACGGCATACCCATCAACTTCTTCACTCAAATCTTCCTAGCACATATGACAATATCTTCTATGACAGAAATGGACATTTGACTATTACAATAGGCAGTTTTTGACTCAATACAAGGTTCAGCAGGGTATCTTACTGGCATACATAAGATTCCAGCTACAGATAGCAGTGCAAATGCCATATACAACTGATGAATAACTGAGGCAACAATGGTTGTAATAATCAAATCTCAGACCTCTGTAATATTCCCACTTAGGAATGTCCCAAATAATCACTGTATTTTCTGAGTTTGAATAATCTAGTTCACTGAGGAATTTTCACAAATGGTTTGTAGACAATATGCTATAGGTGACCTTTGACAATTTATAACATAAGTAATTCCAACGATATCAAATGCAATAATAGAAGAACTTAGGAACAGTTGATATTTGTTTTGGCATTGGAGTTAGGGACATAAATACCATTGATATATTGTTTTAATAATAATGGCAGAGATCAAGAAATGAAATACCAGTGGGCAGTGATGATTGTGATGGCTGAGAATGAGCTTCAAAGCATACCACCAACAATATAATAAGTCCTCCACAATGGCAATATATCCACATGTATATGTATACAAGGCCTCAAAATGCAGAGATGAATGAGCAGTGTCACAAATACACTCACAGCCACACATCCTGCAAAACTCTAGCTGAGATATATTGCATATACTTCACTGTCAAACTGTTGGAAAAAGTAACTATGTTCAGTCTTCAATAATGTACTTGAGTCATAGATATATTTATTATCGATCGAAGGACCTGCGCGCTCTGTGCAGCCGGCCGGATCCGCCCGATCTCGGCCTCCCTGCGACTTGCATGCAGTGGTATCTGCGATCCTGGAACGCATCTTTGTGCTGCCGATCGGTCCTGTCCGTCCTCGCCCCTGATCCCTGCGCCTTGCATGCAGTGGTGGGCTGTTTCATGGACTCTGCCGGGTTCTGACCCTCCAGCTCTCAATGGAAGGGTTGGGCTCTCCTCAGATTCTTCCCCCTCCTCCCCCTACGAGATCGCCAACTGAGGCCTTCTCCCAGCGCCTGGCTGACCTCCCAAAGAAGAGAACATCAGAGGCAGCGAAGTTCGTTAAAAAATTAGATGAAATCCCGGTGATCTCTCTCCCTCCATAAATCCCGATCAAAGTCGCACTGTCGTTAGCTGATCGGGCTCTCATCGGCCAGTTTACAGGGCTGTGGACATCTCCAAAATCCACCGAGAGCTAGGTAAACAGAAATTGGGCGCCGCTAATCAAAGAAAATGTCACCTCATATTTTTTGGGGAGAGGATTTTTCCTCTTCGAATTTGCATCAAAAGAAGACAAGGATCTGATCTTCCAAAACAGCCCCTACTTCATGGGCCCTCAGGGATTGTACCTGAACAACTGGACCCCGGACTTTGATCCAACAGTTGACGTGCCCAAAGCAGTCCCGGTTTGGGTCAGGCTCCCAAACCTCCCGGTACACTGTTGGAACTGGGACTCACTGAGACATATTGGAAGCACCCTGGGGAAATTCATAGACCGTGCAAACAACAAAGATCAATATGACTGTGCCAGGATTTGCGTAGAGGTAGATCTGGAGGTGGGATTACCGGAGGCCATTACTCTAAAAGTTGGAAGCTGGACGCATCTGCAGAAACTGGATTACGAACAGTTGCCCTTCAAATGCCGGAAATGCCGTATCTACGGACACTTTGCCAGAGACTGCCCTTCCAACAACGAGACGATGCAAGGGAAGGAGAACGGATGGAACCAAGTCAAGAGATCCAAATTTCACTCTAAGAATCAGAAACCGGGAGGCCCTACTGGCAAAGGGACTCATCAGGCTTCAGCTCACCAGATACCGAACAAGACTACGTCTGAAAACAAATTTGATCCTCTAAGTTCGCAAACAGAGGGCACCCAGGCGACTGAGCTTCAAAAAGAGATAGAAATGGCCCAGGAGACTGAAGTCCATAAATCAACTCCTCCAGAAAAAGGTTCCCCCTCAGCCTCCCACAAAGGAGCTAACACTGTAGACCTCAACGTAAAGAACTTAGAAGAGGTGGAAGAAGAACAAGAATCTGAAGAATCAGAAGAGGAAGGGGAAATAGGAGAGTCCCAAACCTCAGTAAGAAGATCTGCAAGAGGACAGAAAACGGACAAAGAAAAAAGGGAGCAGGAGACCTACAGAGAAAAACTTCAGGGCAGCCAACCAACATTGGAAAAACTGCTGGCACCAAAGACAAAGATGCTGAAAAGCCAGATCCAAGGCTCCAAGGGAGCCCACTAGAAACACAAATAATGAAGATCATCTCCTGGAACTGTAGAGGTATGGGGAGCAAAGTTAAGGAAGGAGCTATCAGAAACTTAGTCAAAACAGAAACCCCAGACATACTTCTGGTCCAGGAGACAAAGCTGGAAGACACTGTCTTCCTCTACTCTAGTAAGAAAATCTGGTACAAAAGTGAAGCAAGAGCTATCTCTGCCCGGGGAGCCTCGGGAGGAATTGGCACTGTATGGAACATGAGTAAATTTGCAGTCCTATTTGAGGCTAGAAATACCCATTGGTTACTGCTAAAGATGCAGAATCTAGTCTCCAAGGAAATTTTTTGTCTTTTCAATGTCTACCCTCCAACCACTGCTGGGGAAAAAAAGATCTGTTGGGACTCCATAAGACAACAAGCAGATTTGGCAAACTTGGAGAATATCATAATAGCCGGAGATCTCAACCTCACTCTCCATTCTTCCGAAAAAAGGGGAGGCAACATTGTACAAGATCCAAGAAGGGAATGGGCGGAGGACATCTTGCAGGACTGGGACATGCTGGATATCAAACCCTCTTCTGGTAAGTTCTCTTAGTCTAATAAAAGATTAGGCCCAGGCCATATCGCTGCCAGACTAGATAGATTCTTCATTCAAAGCTCCTTCTTGCTGCTAGGCCTAGAACCAAGAATGCAAATTCTCCCCAACAGCATTTCGAACCATAAACCCATTAATCTTGAGCTCCTAGCCCATCTTGATCTGGGCCCTATCCCTTTTCACTTTAGCCCGCTTTGGATTAAAGAATCAGGCTTCATGCAAATTATCAAGGACAGCTGGAAACAGGCGGTCAAAGGCTTGCCTTTCTACATATGGGAAGAAAAGCTCAGAAGGGTAAAAGGAGCTCTCAAAAGATGGGCAAAAACTCTGTCTAATCCGGCTACAGACAGAAAATCTTTGCAAATCTTACTGGATTCCCATCAAAAGAGCATGGAGAAGGACACTATTACTAAGGAGGCGATTGATCAGGAATCTCAATTGCAACAGCGCTACCACAAGGCTTGCCTAGCTGAAGAAGAATACTGGAGACTAAAATCCCGCAACCTCTGGCTCAAAGCTGGGGATAGGAACACTGCCTTTTTTCACAAGCAAACCCAGGTAAGGAAATGTTTTAACACCATCTTAGAGATCAAAGAGGAGAACGTTATTCATAAAGAATTTGGATATATAAAGAAAACAACCTTTTTACATTTCCAAAGCTTGTATAGTGAGGACAAGGAGCTGAATCAAAACTCAGATCTGCTAGATGTTGTACCCTCTGTAATAACTCATCAAACAAAGGAATCTCTTGAGGCCAAAATCACCAAAGAGGAAGTGGAAAAAGCCCTATTTGATATGGACCTGGATAAGGCCTCGGGCCCAGATGGCTTCTCTGCTAGGTTCCTCCAAGTTTGCTGGCCGATTATAGAAAAGGACTTGCTCAGAATGGTGCAAAAATCTCAGAATATCTAGAAAATAGGAGGCAGCACAAATTCTGCCTTCTTAGCCCTCATCCCCAAGGAAAAAGGTGCCACCACCTTCAGCATATTTCGCCCGATATCCCTCTGCAACATAGGATACAAGTTAATTACCAAAATCATTGCAAACAGGCTGAAGCCCATTCTTCCCAAAATAATCCCTGAGAACCAAGGTGGCTTCATTCAAGGAAGGCAGATCGTGGATAATTACTTTCTCGTTTAGGAAGCAATACACTCAAGCCTCCTCCGAAAAGAGCAAGGTATGGCAATCAAACTCGATTTAGCCAATGCATTTGATAGAGTAAATCATAAATTTATGTTAAATGTTATGAGCAAATTTGGGTTTGGAGAAAAGTTCATTAATTGGATCCGGGCATGTATCTCGGAGCCATGGATCGCCCCATTAGTGAATGGAAGAGCCACTGACTTCTTCAAAGCTTTGAGAGGACTTAGACAGGGGTGTCCTCTATCCCCTCTGTTATTTGTCATTCAAACTTCCGTCCTCATTTTCCTGTTAAACAAAAGGATGCAGGATCAAGACATAGATGGCTTGTGCATTGCAAGAGGGGTAAAAATCATAAACCATGCTCTGTTTGCAGACGATACGCTGCTCCTGGGACCTGCCACTCTCTCCTCTGCCTCAAAATTCAAAGTGGTTTTGGATGACCTCAGTAACGCCACAGGCAGTGCTGTGAACAAGAGCAAATGTCATATATACAGCTGGAACATTACCCCAAGGGCGTTGTCTGATATTTCAAGATGCTTGGGCTTCGCAACCTCTTCCTCCTGGTCTTCTTTCAAGTACCTGGGACTACCTGTTCATCACAAGAAGCTTACAAGTAAGGACTGGCTACCACAGTTGGAAAAACTCAAATCAAAAATTCAAGCAGGGGGCTACACTTGGTTAAACAATGCTGGAAAAACAGTTCAAATTAAATCAGTGCTGCACAATCTCCCATTATTCCAATTTACAGGCCTCCTTGCCCCGTCAAGCATCATCAAGAAAATGGAAGAGCATATCAGGAGGTTCTTCTGGAAGGGAGGAAAAAATAATGAAAAAAAAATTCCTCTTATTAGCTGGGAAGTCATAACCAAGCCGCTGAAGGAGGGGGGCTTAAAGTTCAAAAACCTCTGCCATCAAAACGTGGCAATGGCAGCAAAGATCCTTTGGAAAATCACTGCACCCAACCTAGGATGGGCTCAAACCGCTCTATGGAAGAAATATTACAGGGGTCCTCGCACCAGGTGTTTGGAAAACGTCATTCACAAGCCCAATTCGACATTCCTGAAGCTCCAAGCTAAGGCGGCTCAGCTTATACCTGCGCATTCATTTTGGATTCCAGGCAACGGTAGAAAGGTCAGAATCTGGAGCGATCGAATAATGGATGAAGAGCCAGTCGAACGCAGAGTCTCCCTCAATTCGCTGCGTAGCTGGATGGACGGTGAATGTCTGTGTACGTTGTGGGACATTTCGCAGTGGATTAACGGCTCCTAGGCAGGTTGGAAACAGTTTGAAGGGACAAATCATCTGGCAAAAGACTGGGCCACGTTGTTGGACAGTCTCCATGGGATGGCGCCCATTCATAGAAGAACCAGAGACCACAAAGGATGGGGCACGAGTGTTAAAGGATATTCAGTCACCCGGGGGTATAACAAACTGAACAAGCTTCCACACGCCCCCCCCC
>APFE031034876.1:2803-38155 GCA_000404065.3 Pinus taeda | reverse complement strand
CTCCCCAGATGTTGCTGCCCAATTTGACTTGCAGGAAACAGCCTGCAAATCCCTTTGAAAACACCCCTAGAATGTTGGGTTCACCTGCGATGACTGACTCCTTGCTCCCCGGATGATCCTTGGCCCAGATGACTATTCACCCAAGCACCATGAGTTTGTTGCTAGAGGCCTCTCCGCAATCCCTCTGCCCAAAAATTCGTACTGTTGTAACCCTTGACTGGCTAGTTGCAAAACTCAGCGAAATTGTCCTCAATGAACAGCCTTTCCAAATCCCAGAACCCCCAGCAAGCTATGGACCTCTCAGTTGGCTCAATCCCCTCCTGCGTATTTCTAGCTAACCAAAAAATACAGTCTCCTCCTCT
The DNA here is from genome assembly GCA_000404065.3 of Pinus taeda. Taxonomy (NCBI): domain Eukaryota; kingdom Viridiplantae; phylum Streptophyta; class Pinopsida; order Pinales; family Pinaceae; genus Pinus; species Pinus taeda. Next base: position 37,793 of record APFE031034876.1, on the reverse strand, counting down.
ACGTGGTTGGATGTAGTGTATGTTAATGCTGGAACCCCTGAAATCTCTATGGAATAGCCTCCCTAGCGCAGGCACAGATAGTCCCCCAAAGTAGAGGTTGAATCTCCCCTGCAGAAGATCTGTGGCTAAATAATTTGTAGACTCGCTAGGCAGCAGAGCGTACAAAAAGTTTGTTTGTATAATGATCAAGATGCTACAAAATGAGAGCTTTTTCCTCTTTTATCACCTTGGGCGCCCTTAGCCTCATGTGGGTCCCTCCTTCCACTAATTCGATTCCCTCCAACTCATGCAATGGCCAAGTTCAAATTATTCATGTGGGTGGCCCCCACATTCCACTAGCTACCAAAAACAAAGTCGAATTGCCTATAGTTCCTAAGTTTTGCGTGTGGAGTCCTCCTCCTAAGCCAAAAATGATGCCAAAATTGTGTAGTTGCACCCCGTGACTAATACATTTGAGAAGGGACATGACAGTCCTCCCCTCCCAAATGTTGCTTGTCCTCAAGCAATCTCAAAAGCAGGTGCTCCGGCATGTGCTCACCCTCCCAGGTGGCATCCTCATCTGGCAAGTTCTTCCAGCGTACCAAGAACTCCCTGATGGTTCTGCTCCTCAATCTCCTCTCCCTGCTCTCCAGAATGGCCTCTGGTTCCAACACCAAATGGCCCTCATCATCCAAAAGGGGTAGATCAGCTGCTATGGTCCCCTGTTGTCCCAACACCTTCTTCGGGCATGAGACATGAAATACGTTATGGATTCTACTCCCCAGAGGCAGCTCTAGCTCATAAGCCACCTCCCCAACCCTCCTAGTCACCCGATAGGGCCCATAGAAGCGTGGTTGTAGCTTCTCCACCCCCTTCTATTTCAGCGTAGACTGCGTGTAAGGCTGCAATCAGAGGTATACTAAGTCCCCTTCCTCAAAGTGCCTCTTTATCCTGTGTCGATCTGCATACAGTTTTTGCTGATTTTGGGCTATCGCTAAATTATCCTTGAGAGCTTTGAGGATATCTTGGCTCTCTTGGACCCAGTCTTTGGCCTTTGGGGCCTGGCTGTCTCCGCAAATAACATCAGCAAAAGTTAGTGCATCATATCCATAGAGGGCACGAAAAGGAGTCATGCATACAGACATGTGGTGTGTGGTGTTGTAGCAAAACTCGCCCAAGTGCGACCACTGAATCCACGTCCTCTTCTGACCTGTCACATAATTCCTCAAGTACTCCTCCAACCACTAGTTGACCCTCTCCGTCTGGTCGTCCGTCTGAGGGTGATAACTGGTGCTAGGAGTGAGCTCTGTCCCAACCAACCTAAAGAGCTCCTACCAAAAGCCACCCATAAATCTGTTGTCTCTGTCACTCACAATGTTTTGGGGAGCCCATGTAACCTTAAAACCTCCCAAAAGAACAACTCGACAACCTATGCAGTCGTCTATCTAGTGGGGATGGCGAAGAAGTGGGCAAACTTGGTCAACCTGTCGACCACTACATATATGCAATCCGTCCCTTGTACCATGGGGAGCCCAGTGATGAAATCCATCGAAATACTTTCCCATTTCCCCTCTGAAATGGGAAGTGGTTGTAATAGCCCTGCAGGGTGAGTCACCTCCCCCTTGTTCTGTTGGTAGACCTCACACTCCCTTACATGTTGCAGCACATCCTCCTTGAGGCCTTTCCACGTGAATCTCTCTTGAACAACCATGTAAGTCTTCCGGAACCCCTGGTGTCTAGACAGTGGTGAATCGTGAGTTGCCTGGAGTACCCTCTCCCTCAACTACGAGTTGGGCACCAAGTAAATGCACCCCTTGTAATAGATGACCTCATCCATCACACGATAACGCTCATCTGCATGTGTCCCCTCCAGCACCTCGCAGACCCTCCTGTCCTTGGAGTACTCTACCAATAGCTGAGCCTTCCAATCCTAGCAGATGCTCATGAGGGATAACCCAGCTGTTCTCCTAGATAGAGCATCGGCCACCACATTGTGCTTGCCCCGCACATACTCAATGTCAAAATCGTAGGCCTGCACCTTGCTAACCCATCTCTATTGCCTGTCATTGAGGCCCTGCTGCCCCATGAAATGTCGAAGACTGTTGTGATCAGTCTTCACTCAGAATCGTTGCCCACCAAGTAATTGGCCAATGCATGCATAATGGCCAACATTTCCTTGTCATATATGGAATATGACAACTCATGCGGTATGAGCTTCCGACTCTCGAAAGCTATGGGATGCCCCTCCTATGACAATACGGCTCCAACTCCTACCCCTAATGCATCACACTCCACCGTGAATGGCTGGGAAAAGTCAAGGAGTGCTAGAACAAGGCAACTACTCATCACCTCCTTGAGGCGATCGAAGGTGGCTTGTGCTCCATAAATCCATGCGAAGGCCCCTTTCTTGGTCAAGTCAGTCAAGGGTGTTGCCAGCTGTGAGAACCCTTTGACAAACTTCCTATAGTAAGTGCAAATACCCAAGAAGCCTCTCAGCGTAGTCACATCTCGAGGTAGTAGCCAATCCCGAATGCCCGATCTTCTCCTCGTGAACCTTCACCCCATCTACTCCAATGATATGCCCGAGATAAAGCATCTTCGTCAATCCAAACTCGCAATTGGACAGCTTGGCATAAAACTGTTGCTCCTCCAAAATGCGCAATACCTCCTCCAAGTGTTGGAGGTGCTCCTCCCACGTCCGGCTATAGATCAGGATGTCATCGAAGAACACTAGCACGAACCTCCTCAGTTGTCCCAGAAAGATATGGTTCATGCAAGACTGAAATGTGGCGGGAGCGTTGGTCAGTCCAAATGGCATGACCAGAAACTCAAAGTGCCCATAGTGGCACCGGAATCTTGTCTTCGGGATGCCCTGATCCCGAACTCTGATCTGGTGTTACCCTAAACGCAAATCAATCTTATAGAAATACTTGTCTCATCTAAGCTCATCCATCAACTCATCAATGTGGGAAATGGGGTACTGGTTCTTAAGGGTCTTCCGGTTAAGAGCTCGGTAGTCGATACACATCCGGAGGGTCCCATCCTTCTTCTTCACCAGCACTACGGAAGAAGCGAAAGGACTAGAACTAGGCCTGGTATGGCCCAACGCAAGGAGCTCTTGAATGGCCTTCTCTATCTCGTCCTTATAGGCTTTAGGGTGCCTGTAAGGAGTAGTGATGACCAATGTTTTAAAACTCCGACTCCGACTCGGTCGGCTCGATTTCAATGACTCGGTCGTTGTAAAAAATACATTAAATATTTATTTTTTTATAAAAAAAAACATTATTTTAAAGATTTTCATTCATGTTTCCAAACACATAGCATTAGAATATAGATAGAAGACAACATATGATCAAAGCAGGCTTATGAATATATCCATTATCAAAATGGCACCCAGTGCACTGTCCAATACATACATGATGATGATATAGAGATCAAAACAAAAACACACAACCAAGAAGGCTAGAAATGGTGTTATCCTCCAAAATAGATTGTAAGTCATCAAGGAACTAATACAAGGGTCCAAGAATGTTCCTCACTCCAAGAAAGTCCCAAAGTGCATGTGTACGTCTTCAAAAGGTGCATCCTCCACCATGATGTCATCTAGGAGAGACCCTATGTCACCCTTTTCAAGCATGTGAGTGACATGGCACCCCTAAGGGTAAGCATTGGCATCAAAGAGGGATGTGCTAGCCCTCCTAAGTCATCTCAATGATAACCATCCTCATCTGTGCTTTGCAAGAAGGCACCATCCACCAAAATAGGGTCAAGACCAGCCAAGGGGCATCTTTAGTCCATTTGGGCATATCATCAAATAGTCCAACATCCAAGCTTTTAAGTTTAGTGTTTAGCATTTGGAGGCTCATCAAGAGGTGTAGCATCACGTGGAATCAACTCAAGGCTCGATGCTCATCTTTGGAGGGCCAAGGTTGGGGCCACAAAGTTAGGTTTGCTTTAAGAAAGGGGCAAAGAACCTATTGGAAGGTTTTGAAGAAGGATGAAGCTATCCCTTAAGGAATCTCTGCTACATATGTGATACCACCTAAACAAACCTTTCAAGATCAAGTGAGATAAACTTATTTAGGGACAAAAAACCATTAAAGTATCATCATGAAAACCTTGGAGTCCCCCAAAAGCAAAAAAATTAAAGAAAAATCGATGTTTTTTAATTCATGGGCCGCTATCATCCAACCCGGCCGAGTAGGCTCGAACTCGGTAGACAACTCGGATGGCGCGGTAATAACCCGGTAGACAACTCGAACGGCGCGGTAATAACCCAGTAGACAACTCGAACGGCACGGTAATAACCCAGCTGGCTCAGCTGAGTTCGAGTTGACTCGGTCGGGTTGGATGACAGCAGCCCGTGAATTAAAAAACATCAATTTTTCTTTAATTTTTTTGCTTTTGAGGGACCGGTTCACTAGCCAAGTCGACCCGGTGAGGCCTTGACTCGGACCAACTCGGCCGAATCGGTTCCGAGTTGGCCAAATCTTAAAACACTGGTGATGATTGCCTGTATACCCGACTCCAGCTTAATGGTGTTCTCAAACCCTCTATCTTGTGGTTGCCTTGGTGGAATGTGTCCGAACACTATTGCATATCTGTCCAGTAAACCCTGTATGTCTGTTGGTGGTGGTTGTGCCTCTCCCCTAACCTCTGAGAACCTCAACTCGACTGCCCATGCCATGTCCCCATGCCGAAGATCTGCCTCCATCTTGTGGGCCGAAATTGCCTGAGGCGGATAAGACTGCATGCTTCTCAAGACCACCGGTTTGCCCTCTGGCCCCATGAACTCCATCTCAGGTTTCCTCCAAACTATCGTGACTTGCCCAAGGGAATACAACCACGGTACACCCATCACCACGTTGATGTCTGGCAAATTGACCACAAAGAAATGGTCCGTCATCGAGTAGTTTCCCATAACTACTGTCAAGGAGGGCACGTATCTGGTACACTGGATGGTATGGTCACCTGGTACTAGGACGGAGAACCCCTCAAACTCAGTTGTGGTGAGGCCCCTCCTCTAGACCAGTTGTGCATCTATGAAGTTGTGGGTAGCCCCACTGTCCACCAGTACCAACACCCTCTGTCCCTGTACCGTACCTCTGATCCTGAGTGTCAAAACCTTAGGAATCCTGCATAAAGAAGCAAGGACTCCTTTTGATGAGGCAAGAGATGCCCCTCCCTGTGGAGGTGGTGGTGGTGGCCCTCAATCCACCAGAGTCTCTCCATCTATCCCAACACGATACTACTCCACCTCGTCCTCCTGGTCATTGTCAGAAAAGACCTCAATATAATGTGCTCTACCTACAGTGCACCTATGGCTAGGTGCCCAGGGTTCTCTGCATGTGAAGCATAGCTTCCTCCTCTGAAGGTCCTTCCGTGTCTCCTCATCTAGCTTCCCCCTCCCCTATGTGGTCCTCAATGGTGGGGGTCTAGTCTCATGCCCCTTCTGTCGAAAAGGGGTCCATGCAATAAATGGTGGTCTGGTCTTGGGGATGAACCCCTATAAATCTCTGGCACACACCACCACTTCCTACAACGTGGAGGGTCTACGTGACTTCACCAGTCCACGTAGAGGCTCAAGCAAGCCCTCAATGAAGGTGTAAACCCTGCTTGCCTCGGACAAATCCAGGACCATCATTGACACACACAGAAAATCTAAGAAGTACTGCTTTGGGTTCCCTGTTTGGTGCAGTTGTGTCAATTCCCTAAAATATGCCTCTGGATCCCTCTGATCGAATCGCTCCACCACCCTCTGGGTGAAGTCCTCATAGAAACTACTTGGGCATGCCCCAAAGTGGTCAGGCCGTGAAACCACCAGTCATGGGCATCCCCCTCCAAGTGCAGCACAGCCATCTTAATGGCTCACTGCTCCGTCATCCGGTTGAGTTAAAAGTATGTGTCCATCTTTTCAACCCAAGCCCTGGTTGTGCACTTACCAGTGCCATCAAATTTAGGGAAATACATCCTCCCTATATTTCTCTACAGCTCATAGTTTTGGGTCCCTTGTCCTCCGTACCCCTTGTTCCTCTCACTCTACTTGAGCTTGCAGTAATCTCTGAAGGAGAGGGCTTCTTTGAAATCTTCGTCCATCACCTGCCACTCTCTGAAGTAATCCCCCATCTAGGGAGTGTCTTCCTCCCTTGTTGGTTCGATTTGTGCCATTGGCACGAAAGAGGGTAATGTAGTCCTAGTTGGCACACTCACTAAAGGGCATTGCGCTGTTGGTGAGGAGTGATCGAAAGGCTGAGAAGCCCCAGAAGTTTCTCCACACAAAAACCCTCCAGGTTTGGCTCTGTCTCTGTTCTGCAATTTGATCTCATCCAGCATGTCTTTCTGCCCTTTGGCCAAGTCATTCAAGGCCCTCAAGAGGCTATTGAAAGCCTTCTCCTCCCTACACTTGGGCTCTGCAATTTCCTCCTCTCCAGCCATTGCTTTCCCTCTTTCCTCCGTATCTAGCGTAATTTCTAGCTCCCTTTCTCTGCTCATGTACCTCTGCCTCCGGTAAGTGATGTTCTCCCGGTCTTTTCCTCTCATAGGAAACAAACCCCACAGTTAAGCCAAGAACTAGGTTGTGATACCACTGTAATGTTTCTAAGTAGGAATATGAGTGATATTTTAAACAAATAAACAATGCGGCAGCATAAAATTAAAAACATGCATTATACATCCATAAAACACTGTAAATCTTGAACTGATGAGCCATATATTATAAAATCTGAGAGCATAGGTACAATATAAATGAGATGGTGCACCTAGGCTTGTCTCAAGGACAAGCTGGACCAAACCCAGGTGATGGAATAGTTGAGCTGAAGGCTGCCCAGTTGCTGCACCACTCTGCATTGCACTGTCCCAGTAAAACTATTGTCCTGCTACACTTCGACCTACTGGAATGTGCCCAAAAACCGCCCAGAAAACTATATCCTTTTAGCCTTAGACTCCTTAGACAAAACCGCAGAAAAACCCAGAAGGGAATTTCTCTGGTTTTGACTTTGGGATTTCGACCTCCTTGGAGCCTCTGCCCAACTGTTGCTGCCAAATTCGACTTGCAGGAAACAACCTACAAATCCCTCTAAAAACACCCCTAGAATGTTCGGTTCACCTATGATGACTAACTCCTTGTTCCCCAAATGATCCTTGGCCTAAATGACTACTCTCCCAAGCACCACGAGTTTGCTACCAGAGGCCTCTCTGCAATCCCTCTACCCAAAAATTCGTATTCTTGTAACCCCTGACTGCCTGGTTGCAAAACTTAGCAAAATTGTCCTCAACCAACAACCTTTCCAGCTCCCGGAACTCCCATCAAGCAATGGACCTCCCGGCTGGCTCAATCCCTTCCTGTGTGTTTCTAGCTGCCCAAAAAATACACAGTCTCCTCCTCTGCGTGGTTGGATGTAGTGTATGTTGATGCTGGAACCCCTGAAATCTCCCTAGGGCAGGCACGGATAGTCCCCCGAAGTAGAGGTTGAATCTCCCCTGCGGAAATTCTGTGGCTAAACAGCCGGTAGACTTGCTAAGCAGTAGAGCGCACAAAGATAAGTTTGTTTATAAAATGATCAAGATGCTGCAAAATGAGAGTCCCTTCCTCTTTTATCACCTTGGGCCCCCTTAGCCTCATGTGGGCCCCTCCTGCCACTAATTTGATTCCCTCCAACTCATGCAATAGCCAAGTTCGAATTATTCATGTGGGTGGCCCACACATTCCACTAACTGCCAGAAATAAAGTCGAATTGCCTATAGTTCCTAAGATTTGTGTGTAGGGTCCTCCTCCTAAGCCAAAAATGATGCCAAAATTGTGTAGTTGCACCCTGTGACTAAGACACTTGAGAAGGGACATGACATAATCCTCGAGAAGAATTAGAACTAGTTAAAGGAAATGTAAACAAGCCTACCAAAGAAGCCAGTGATGCCGACAAAGCGAAATTTAGGGATCTAGAATTGGTGGCTATGACTTTGATGGTAGAAGGGATAAAAAAACCATCTTGTCCCTTTCATAGTCAACATCAATCATGCTCAGGAGATGCATGAAGCCTTGTCCAAGTTGTTCACTATTAAGGACATTGGTCAAGTAGCAAGTTTGACAAATGAGCTGAGGAATACAAAAATGACAAAAGAAGATACTGTGGTAACCTTTTTTTGTGAAGATAGCTAGACTCAGGGATGACCTCTTGACCATTAATGAGATTGTTCCAGAAAAAGATAAGTATCTCATGTCTTTTCAGTTTTGGGTTCATGTACTCATTTAGTTTTGATTATATTAAATACTAATCACCTTTCTCCCTATGTTGTCTTGATTAGGGAAAACATCCGCAAGAAGGAGGATCTCTCAAGACAAGGTTAGTCAAGAAACAAAGGTTTGCTTTGAATTCATTGATTGAAAAGATTATTCTTTTGATGGTCTATTACTAACCTTGTTATGACTAGAAGTATTGAATCCTAGTGATTCTTGTTTGGATGATTGATCTCTTGATAAATCTACCCACCCCACACTTATCTGATTTTATAAAACCCTAAACAGGTTCTGGAAAACCCTAACCGAAGGGTATGCTGTTGTGAATGTCTGAAACCCTAAACTAATTATGGATATTGTGAAATGCTAGTTGGAGTCTTTATTGGTGATTTCATGTTTGGGATTTTGGTATGTTCAGGAAATCCTACCTTGTTAGGATGGAATTATAAGGTCTAAAATCCCGAAACCTTTGAAGTTTTGGTAATATAGGGTTTGTTATGTTTCCACATTGGAACCCTAGCTCATTGGTGTTTGGTGGAATGTGTGTTCTACATTGGAACGCTAGCTCATTAGGGATTGGTGAAATGTGTGAGCAAGACCCCTTATATTGTCTTAGAATTGATTTATTTGGTATGTGTGTGTTGTCTAATCAAACCCTAGTGTAATCAAAATGATTGTGTCTAACTCTTATTTGATATTGTTGTGAAGTTGGGTTTGACTAACACATGATATGAAATGTATGTTTTATGATGATGAAATCTAGGCATATAGAGATATGTCCTTTTGGTTGAATCTCTGGCTTGGTCTAGGTCAGATGTATTAATGTTATTGCACATATGATATGCTTATGTATTGTTATGAATTCCTAGATATGTGTGGTGACCTAGTCAATGATGGTCATGAATCTTAGGATTTAATGAAGTCCTTGTCTGAAATTCTAGGATGTTGATGCTTGGAAATCTAGGGTGTTATAGCTAATAAACCCTGGTGAAGTTAAAAGTTGTTTAGTATGTAACAATCTGAAACCTTTAGATGATTGTTGGAAAATGAAAATCTAGGGTTTGGCAGTTAAACCCTAGTAGTGACAATGTCTAGTGTGAAATATAACAATCCGATATTTATGCATGTAATGATTGTTGAGATTGGAAATCTAAGGTTTTGGAATTAAACCTTAGTCAAAGTAAAAATCTATGATGAATGTTGACTATATAATAATTTGAGATTTGTGAAGAAATTGTTGAAATTTGAACTTTTGTTTGAGTATGATGATTGCTCGAAAATCTAGGGCTTGCAAATAACCTTAGTAGTAGTTGGTCATGTTAGTGGTTGATTCATGGTTGATTAAAAAACTAGGGGCTTGGAACTAACTCTATTGGAAATTGGTCAGGTTGATGACTAAGTTATGATTTTGATTGATTTGTTTGTATGAAATCTAGGATATATGAATCCCTAGTGAGAAATCTAACATAAGTATTTTGAAAGATTGTTAGATGATTTGAAGATCTATATTTGTTTTGAATTGTTTCTAGGGTTTTCTATATGTTGTAGTAAGGAATGTTATACCTTTGGAAGACATGATTGAAACCCTAGATGGAATGAATGATCTTATGAAGGAGTATAGGGTGTATAAAGTCCCTAGCAAGATGTTGAAGAGTATATGTCTCTTGTTTATAATTAAGTCTGGGTATCTGATATGAATAAAGTTTAAATGCTTTCGTGTTTTTGATATGGCTAACATCATGCTTCTATAGTTTTGGTTATACTTGCTATTTAAGTTGTGCAAGTACACAATCTTCAACTTGTTGAAGATACTCGATGTGACAAGCAAGTTGTGTAGGTACACAATCTTCAACTTGGTGAAGATGCTCGATGTGAGCAAGCTATGCAGGTACACAATCTTCAACTTGGTGAAGATGTGATGAGCATGATGGGGATGATGATAACTCTGATGAAATGGTTGGAAGCCACAAAAGATTCTCCGATGTCGAAAAGAAGAAGTTGATCTCCCACAGGAAGCATGAATAGAAGAAGATCTCCCTAAGATTAAGAGGGAGTCTGGATAAAGAGGTGCTTCCTGGTTGAGAGGGAGTGACAGATATGGTTCTTTGCTTCATGTGTCATGCATTAGACCAGGACTAACAGTCGTAAGTCTGAGTGAAGGCCATGAGTAGGAAAAGGAAATTGGAGAATGCATTTTGTAGCGCTGCTAAAAGAAGGAAAGCAGGATTTGATTGAAGAATATGTTGTTGTGTTTAATGTAGGAAGGAAAACATATGATCAAGGAATCTTTTGTCAAAGATTCAGTTGATAGTCCTACTACGAAAAGATGAGAAGCAACATTTGTTGTCTGTAAGACCCCAAAAATTTGTATTTGATTATGTACATGTGAAAGATTGGGATTGTGTTTGTACAGGTGAATCTCTCGAAGGAAAGCATGTTGGATACCAATCAGTTTGATTGGGAGAGATTGGTTATTCTTGATCTGCTGGATCAACGGGTATTGAGGGTTTGTGAGTGAAGCATTGCCTGAGGAGACATCTCGCTAACACTTTGTGTTGATGTCTGAGTCCCCGAAGTTGGAAAGGTGGTGTTGATTATTAAGCTCTGTTTTGGTTACACACCTAGATTTTGGGTTGGTGGTTAGCAAGCAAGCCTAATTGTACCTAGAGGGGTTGAAAGCTTGAGTCCAACATAGTCCAACCTGGATAGATTTCCCTAGTCAGGGATCTAGTCCATGGCATTGCAATGCCTAAATTTTTGAGTGACTGGTTGGATAGATTGCCCTGGTCAAGAATCTAGTACATGGCATTGCGGTGCCTAAATTGTTGAGTGGCTGGTTGGATAGATTGCCCTGGTCAAGAATCTAGTCCATGGCATTGTGGTGCCTAAAGTTTTTCATGGTTCATATAGTTTGAGATCTTCCATTGTATATGTACCTTATGAATACCTCCCTAGTTAAGGGGGAGTGTTGGAAAAAGTAACTATGTTCGGTCTTCAATAATGTACTTGAGTCATTATGTAATGTACTTGTCAAAATAATAAAGAAAAGAACTTTTATTATTATTATTGTGACTTATTAAAGCATGGGTTTCATGCTTGGGTCACTATGTTTTAGGTCAAAGTCCCCATTGAAGACTTCTAGGATTTATTTTGAGTCTATAGAATTATTGTCATTTAAAGAGGCCCTTCTTGGGCTTTTGAATCATGTAAATCGGTTAAGTATTGAGTCAAATATGAATTATGTAACCTCCACACCATGTCGACCTAAGAGAAGATCAAGTCGGCCTAAGGACCCATTCGACCCCACAAGAAGCTTATAAAAGGAAGGACAACGAATTCATTTGGTGTAGCACTTCTCATTCTCTCCCTTTTCGACAAAAGTGCAAAAAATTGTCTGTCGGGCAGAAATGCAAAGTAAGAAGTTGGGAAAGTTTGTTGTCGGGAAGCCGAAGTGAATGCGAGTTTGGTGGAGTCTAAAGAGTCAAGGAAAATTGAAATTTTGGTGGTGGTCTCTCTCTGTTTCGTGCTCTAGATTGGGAGAATGAAGTCTCCCAAGTTGGATTGTTGCCAGAAGCCATGAGCTGCCGCAAGTTGCTTTATAGTTGAAGTTGTTGGAAAGAGATCAATCTTCTGGAGGCTGACTTGGTGTGGAGGGAAGGTCTGCTCAAGGTCTAGGGTGAAGAGTCTCAAAGAATACTATTGAAAGGAAGAATTATTTTGACTGGGTTTACCCCTCGAGGGGGGTTTTGCCCTGGCATGTGCCTACATCTTGCGTTCATTGTTTTATGTGTTGTTGCTTTGTGTAATTGCTTGATGAACTAAAAAAAAAAAGATATAAAGAATTGTAATAACAAGTAACATCACAAGTAATTATCAAGATCGAGAAAATCTTCACTGCCTTTCTGATTTTCCAACACAGACTACCTAGGTGCATTCAAGAGTTAATAGAGAGATCCAACAGTATTTACCAACTTATAATGGCCTAGAAATTGTAGAGTTTATGGCCTTGATAGGCAGCAAAAATCCCTAGAGGATACTCCCTAGGAGCCACACGTACAACCAAGAAAGGGAAATTTCTAGCCCTTGCTCCAGAAAGGTTTTATGATCATATGGAAAAGCCTCGACGAATAGATCTAAATTTACTGATATGATATGCTTATGAAACCAACTCAGCCCCTTCTAAATAGGCTGCTACAAGCATGGAATTTTGGCATCAACGAAAAACTCAATATCTGGAAAATGAACAATTATGAGGCTTCTCAGTCCAGGAATTCGATCTCCTTTACACATTGATCTAGTACCAATTTCCTCTTGTAAACTACTACTCGACCCCTTCAAAATTAATGATTGAGTCTTCAAAAATTCGTCCTCTGCTCCTTGAATTTTTCGGCCCTTGCAGATAGAGATTGATAACTAATAAGAAATTTGATCCACTTTGATTGATGAGTTTACTGTAGCATAAGAAATTTGACCCAATGGGATTCCAATTTTGGAACAATTACACAGGGTATTCGGCCTGTTGGATATATGTGGCCTCCTAGGGTTTAATAAATTGGCAGCTCTAGCACTGAAATTACTTCAGGGAAAGGTTGAGATACCAAGAAACCATCCAGCAACTGAATGACCTTTGTCTGAGATAATTAAGTTGAGTCTGCTCCAACACATAATGAAATTCAACCTACAATTGGAAGAGAAATAATATTAGACCCGCAGCCTTAATTGATGAATATAACCTGGGAGAATTTCAGCCTATAATCATTGGTGAATTCGGCCCCAATTAGCAAGAAGAAAATCCATCTTCGTGATCTATATCAGAGGTGCCAATCTTTTGAATTTTCTAGTGCGCACATGATGATTATGAATCACGGATTTTTGGCCTCTTTAAATATCAATGGCTTAGCCCCAAAGGATGATTGTCTTTTAAGATTTCAACCCCGTCTCCTGGTGCAAGATCTGGAACAAGTGTGCTTGGCAGAATGGGCAAATGGCTCAAATAATCTCAACTCATCCTATGTTATTTAATTGTGCCCACGTCCTATAGAATGCTTTGGCAAATAGTGTGGATGGACCAATCTCTGCCACTGAAATTAGTGTGTATTCCTTGGCACCAATCGATCCCTTGGCAAGAACAATTAGCCTCAGGTTTCGGCCCCTCCTTGGTTGGTAAACTTGGCATCTGGAGCAAATACATTCGGCCCTTCAACACTAATCAAACTCGACCTCTGAATATGGGAGAATTTCACCCTTTAATTTCTCAAGCATAATCTGGCAAACCAAGGTTGTCGTCCAAAAATCGAAGTATTAAGCTTATGAGTTCAATGCACTGGAATCTCCTATTCGGCCCTTTGGAGATATCGTGTTGAAACTCGACTCATTTGTTGCAAACCTCGGCCAACACAAATAAAAGATGATTCGATTTCTTCTAGAAGAGATAATCATGCCGCAATTAATCCCAAACCCGTGCTCTTGGCCTTCTATGAAGAGAACAAATTCGGCCTCCTTCCTAAGAATTAATATCTAAGGCTGAAACAAATATTTGGGTAATGTTTCACAATCCCCTTTAATAAACACGAATTTGATTTTCTATGCCTACTGCCGCTTAATAACACGAATATTTGGCCAAAGTACCTAATATTTTAACCCCTTTATAACAATTTTACCTTTGGCCAAGTAATTTGGCCCACCAAAACCTTCGCTCCTGAAAAGACAAATAATGACAAACTTTTTGAATATAATAATTAGTAAAAAAATTCTTATAGGAGTTTCATCGAACACTCGATATGCAACCTTGATGGAGATAATAATCTGACCATGGTCCAGATCCAATAATGCCTGCAAAAAAATTAATAAATCCTTGCTCTTCTCGAAAGTTGATCTGCAATAAACCTTCAAGCTGGCAAGATGCACAACTCTGATACCACTATAATATTCCCGATTATAATTTTACCTAAATCTCTTAGAAAATTGCTTAAAAAATTTTATCATAAATTTCTCCAAGTAATTGCAAAAGAAGCACCATGAAATTGCGGCAAAAATTAAATAGATTTGCAAAGTGAAAATCAGAAATGTTGAAGACTCATGAGAAAAACTCAACTTTATTTAATTACTTGGCCTCCAAAAATAATTTGCTTCAATGTTAACCGGCCTCCATAACTGACTACAGAATCAACCAGTGCACCTGTGAATTCCGGATGAATTCACCAATAGTAGAGATCGGTTCTCACCCACTCTCACTAAATCACCAGTGTGTTTCTGTCCTGGAGGCTGGAGATACAAAAGCAGAGAACTAGGTTCTCCAAACCACACCAAAAGACATGCTCAAATCCAAGATGTCCTGAAATGATCTCCTCCTCCTTTTAAAGATTCAATAGATAGATCTCCAAGCTTCTATAAGTATCTTATTTTGATTATTTTAATATTATTCTAGAAGCTCCCCTTTGACTCCATCTAAGTGACTTTTAATTTTATTTTATTTCACTAAAGTCACTTTGGGCCCTTTTCCTCCAATTAATTATTTTTGCCTCCTTTTATTTAATTAAGTGACTAATTAAAGTCACTTTTAATCTAGGAAAATGGTAAATCGCTCACCATACTTTATCTGGCCACTAGAAGTCTCTCCTCATCATCCCATCATGTAGATCTTCTCGCTCTCGTTCCAACGAGCTATGGAAGTTGTCGAAATGCAACAGAACAAAAGGCAAGTACTGTGGATGATGGAATACGCCAAGCGAATGCCATTGGATCTATAAAAATCCCTTAGGACCCTGATGATGTAATCCTTCTCTTGTGGCCTGGCCATCACATACCCTAGAAATCCATTATGGTTGTACCATAGAGGAAACTGAAAATGGGGATATTACACATACTCAAGAAGTATTCAAAGAAATAGATGATATCAAGAAATTGTATAACCACAATTTTGTCAAAGATTACTTTTTGCAAGTATTACCGAAGATATAGAAAACCAAGGATATAGAGGTGATGATAAACAACATGATGGTAAGCAAGATGGTGAGATCAAACAAGATCATCTTTTTATGCAAGATGGGATGGGACAATTCATTTCTAGAAATTGGTGGGCACTAAATATTGATATATTACAATGTTTTACAAGTCCATCTTCAAATGTCATCTTACTAAAATGGTTTTTATATTCTCAAATTCTAGACATGTCATCTTTACTGAAAGGGCTTTTATAGTTCTCAAATTAAGCAGGAGATAATGGTATTTTTAGAGAGAATGGGCATCAAATATTATTCAATACATTGTTTACTCTCGAATCTCCAACTATGCCATTTAGTGAAATTGTTCACTCTTTGCAAATCAAGTAAATTGTGTTTCCCAGATTCAACAAGAAGCACAATTTTTTTGTTGAGATTACAAGAGAATGAGGGGATCAAATGGAACCAAACACCAACACAAAAAACTGCAAAAGTAAAGGAGAAACAACACTAAACAAGTGCACTAGAGCTCTCCAAAAGATATGCCTTAGAGAGAAAAAACACAACCATAGCACAAGAGAACACCAAGGATGTAGTGCCCATAGGCTTAATCACTTGTATTAAAAAAAAATGTTTGTAGGGTAAAGATTGATCACATTATCACACAATATGATATTAAAAACAAGATTTGAGTACAACTCGAGTAGGGTATCCTTCTAAGAGGGGTTAGCGGCCCACATAAGTAGGGTGCACTGTTGAGATTTGGTAGTTTGAAAGGTATTTCCGATTGAAAAAGCCCTTGGGTGTTTTCGGTTTGTTTGTTGGGGTTTTGCACCCAAAGAAAATTATTTCATATTTAATTTAATTACAAGTCAACTTAAGGGTCAAATCGACTAGGGTCAGCCAGCAAGGCCAAGAGACACAACCCTTAGGGCTTCACACCCGTAGGAAAAGTAGAAATACAAGGGGCAAGAAGCTAAGGATTAGTCTTCTTGTGGAGGAGCTAAAAGCGACCTAGCCACAGGCCTAAGACGGAGACAGTGAAGGACAGCTATGTTGAGAAATCTAAAGGGCTATAGTTAGTATGATTTCTCTTAAACGTGATAACTGCTTGTGATGCATTTTTACTTTTTCTTACTTATTAGCTTCTTCTCTTAATATTATGTTATTCTTATCATCCAACAACTAACAAAATAAGAAGATCAACAGTACACAGGAACACAGGATATAGGCTGCAAACCAAGGTCAAAACCTCTCCACTTGAGAGTAAAACCCACAAATCTCTTCTCTTCTTATAGACTCTTCAATTGACAAATTCCAAGACCTTTAAACCAAGACTAATACCTTTCCAAGACCAAGTTCGACCTTCTTGATGATGTGCTTCCTTTGCCCAAGTCAAACCCAGTCAAATCTCTTCCAGCAGCACAACTTCGATCCCCAGCTACAGAATTTCGAAATCTACCGTAGGTCTAAAATTTTTGGCCCTAGCAACAAGTGTTGCTTCCACACGTGTGAGCTAATTTATGGCTTCCAAGGATTTACTTGACCTTCGCTTGAGTTTCTCTTCCTTCTAAGGCTTGAGGAAAACCTAATGGATCTCCATTCGACCTTCTTTTTGCAATTTCTCCAAGTTTGCTCTTGTAGCAACAAAACCCTAGCCTCTTTTCCTTCACACGTGTGAAAAGAGAGAGAGAAATAACCCAAACACTTGTCTTCGTCCTTCTTACTTCTTCGTTGGCCTTCTTCTTCTTCTCCTTCACTTGAATGATGAGAGGATGAACGATTTCCCAAGGAGGTCAAGTTCCCTCCTTATATAGGCTTCCAAGGTGGACGAAATTCCCTAGTTCAGGTTGACATTTTAGCTACTAGGCCGACTTGGTCTTGGAGGTTATCTTGACACTTTAAAATAGAAAAATAATTCTTTTCACAAGTTACAATGTGCCTGACGCAGTCTTCTACATATGACAATGACTCTTTTCACTTCTTGACCCTAGGACAAACTCTAGAAGCACTCAATGGGTGCTTGACCTCTAAAACAAAAGACCTTGAGCATGAGACCCATGCTCAAAATAACAATAATAATTTTTCTTTCATTTTACAATATACAGGAATCAAAAGTACATTTCAAATTTATGAAGACCGAACCTAGATACACATTTCTCAACACTCCCTCTTAACTAGGGAGGTATTCATAAATGGTACATGGCCATTCTCAAACTGAAGAGATCTCATGAGAAGAGTCGGATTGGTAAGCCATCTCTTTGCATCATTCCAACCAGCACTATGATATAGCAACGCCTTGACTAACAGCTCTATCTCTCCACGAGATCATAGCACAATGCTGGCGAGACCAATGACTGATAGACACCATCATCAAAGTCTCTCAAGGCACATACCCCACTCAGGTGTTCACAAGGTATGTCCTTCCAGGACAATTCCTATCATGGAATACCACATTCTCAAGGAATTTCCTCTGTGACTACTCTTATCTTGGATGCCCTACCTCATCCTCAAAGAGTATCGGATGTCAGATGCTTACCCAATCCTACATTCTTTCTTGACAGAGTGAAGACAAGAATGATGTGTCTACCTCTCCCTCTCAAACAGGGAGGATATATCAACCAGTCCAAGCTTGTCTCTCAAATACACAAGCTTCTTACTAGGAAGAGATTTTGTCAAGATGTCAACTACCTGTTCATCAGTGGAAATATATTGTCACTGCAACACTCCATCTTGCACCATCTTTCAAATATAGTGATACTTGTTGCTTATGTGTTTTGTCTTTCCATGAAACATTGGGTCTTCAAACAACCTTATAACAAGTCGGACAACAGCTTCCTCAACCAGACAACTTCTCTGCTTTCTTCACAGGCTACAATATATTCAACCCAGCACTACTCAAAGCAATTGATTCTTGCTTTCTACTTATCCAAGAGATCATGGAGGATCCCAAACTAAAACATCCTCCAGTAGTGCTTCTTCCATCCATCTCACTGCCTCCCCAGTCGAAATTTGTATATCCAATCAATTGAACACCATTCCTCTTATCATACTTCAGGCAATAGTGGATTTTTCTTTGCAGATATTTCAATATATGCTTGCCTATTATCCAATGATCATGCTTGGGCTCTACTTGGAACTAACTGAGAACATTCAATGCAAAACAAATGTTTGGTCAAGTATTTACCAAATACATCAGCGAACCAATCAATTGTCTATACCTTGTCGGATCCACCGGGATTGATTCAGGACTTCTTAGCCTTTTTAAGTTTGTAATCATAGGGGTTGTCATAGGTCTGCAATACATCATGTCAAACCTCTTCAGCATCTCAATCACATACTTTCCTTGACCTAGATAAATCTCATCAGGTCCTTGCCAAATTTCCAGTCCCAAATAATATTGCATCAGCCCTAGATCCTTCATGTTGAATTTCGTTGCCAGTTGCTTCTTGCACTCTTGAATGCGTCCTTCCACACCTGTCATGAGAAGATCATCCACATATAGTAGAGTGATTACAGGGTCATCCTTCACAACCCTAATATAAAGATTTGGATCAGCAGAACTCTTTGAGAAACCCAATATTTGTAGGTATGCATCCATCCTAGCATACCATGCCCTTGGTGCTTGCTTGAGGCCATACAGTACCTTCTTCAACCTGCAAACATAAGTCTCTCTATCTTTTACTTTGAATCCCAAGGGTTGCTCTATGTAGACTTCTTCATCAATAGTTTCATTCAGGAATGTTGTCTTGACATCCATTTGATGGATGTTCCATCCCATCGATGTTGCCAAAGAGACCAATGAACGTATTTGTCTTGTTGTAGGTGCAAATGTCTCTTCATAATCGATGCCTTCCTATTGAGAGAAGCCCCTAGCCACAAATCTTGCCTTATATTTATCAATACTTCCATCTACTGCGTGTTGAATCTTGTAGAGCCACTTGGAAGTTACCACAGATTTGTCTTTAGGCCTAGGTACGATCTCCCAAACTCCATTATAGATTGATACTCTTCATTCATGGCATCTTTCCATTTTGAATGTTTGACAACCTCTCCAAAGGTGGATGGTTCTGCTTCTATTATCTTTGTCATATAGGTTGCATACCCTGAATATCTTTTGGACTTATTACTTTCCTTGAATGTGCCTTTGGCTGCTCCATGTCCTTCTGCATCTAGAAGTGGAGACTTCAACCAATTTGGTCTTTTTTTGCTTTCAAGAATGATCACAGGCTGCACAGGTTCACTAGGACCTTCATTTTCATGATTTGAGTTTTCTTCCTCCCTTGTACATTCTTCCTCAAATATTGGAAGTTTTTCATCATCAAAGTCCATCGAGAGGTCCTTTGATTTCTTGAATGCAATACTTTCATCAAAGATTACATCTCAGCTTACTTCTATTCGATGTTCTTCCTTTACAAAGATCCTATATGCCTTTGAAGTATTACTGTAGTCAACAAATATTCCCTTCATGCTTGTAGAATCCAACTTCTTTCTCTTATCCTTCGGAATGTGAATATAGATAGGACAGCCAAATATTCGGAGATGGTACAATCTCGGTTTCTTCCTTCACGAATCCCAATCATCTTTGCATTTTCGATGCCAAAGTTTTTATCCCATATTACAACCTTTCCGTCTATAAAAGCACTCTATCTCCTTTATCTTCAAGACATGAAATAGAAAGTAGATTCGTTTGCAAACCTAGAACAAATAGGATGTTGTTGAGATGAATATTTCCTCCATTCTCTAGCTCTCGCAAGGTTGATCCAATTCCTCTCACGGGATAGCTCTTCGTGTCACCAAGTTCAACGGAATAGGAGAATTTTCCTCTTGATAAGGTCTTTAGTTGTTTGTGCTCATCTGTGTCATATGTCTTGATGTTCCACTATCGATGACCTAAATATTCTCATCTTCAAATGTGCCAGTAAGTGTTGAGAATAGTCCTTCTTCCTTTATAGAAGTCTTGGTCATTCTATTCTTGATGGATAATAGGAGATTCCATAATGTCTTGATACTTTTCCTGAGATGACGTGCTACCATAGAACACTTCTTCCAAGACTTCTTCAAGGATGTATGGATCTTCATCATGCCCGTAGCCAACCTTAGCTCTGATACCATGTTGAGAAATCTAAAGGGCTATAGTTATTAGGATTTCTCTTAAATTTGATAACTGCTTGTCATGACTTTTTACTTTTTCTTACATATTAGCTTCTTCTCTTATAATCTTGTCATCAAAAAACTACCCAAAAAAAAGATCAATAGTACACAGGAACACAAGATATTGGCTACAAGCGAAGGCGAAAACCTCTCCACTTGAGAGGAAAACCCACAAATCACTTTTCTTATATATTCTTCAATTGACGAATTCCAAGACCTCTAGACCAAGACCAATACCCTTCCAAAACCAAGTCCGACCTTCTTGATAATGTGCTTCCTTTGTCCAAGTCAAACCCAATCAAATCTCTTCCAGCAGCACAACTTCGATCCCCGACTACGAAATTTCACCCTCTAATGCAAGTTTGAAATTTTCGTCCCCAACAACAACTGCTCCTTCCACACATGTGAGTTAATTTAGGGCTTCCAAGGCTTTACTTAACCTTTGCTTAAGTTTATCGTCCTTCTAGGGCTTCAGGATGACCTTATGGATCTTCCTTCGACCTTATTTCTGCAATTTCTCCAAGTTCGATCTTGCAACAACAAAACCCTAGCCTCCTTTCCTTTGCACGTGTGAAAAGAGAGAGAGAGAGAAATAACCCAAACACTTGTCTTCATCCTTCTTTGTTGGCCTTCTTCTTCTTCTCCTTCACTTGAATGATGAGCGGATAAATAATTTCCAAAGGAAGTCGACTTCCCTCATATATATAGGGCTTCCAAGGTGGACGAAATGCCCTAGTTTAGGACGACTTCTTAGCTACCAAGCCAATTTGGTCTTCTACATATGATAATGACTCTTTTGACTTCTTGATCCTAGGACAAACCCTAGAAGCACTCAATGGGTGCTTGACATCTAAAACAAAAGACCTTGAGCATGAAACCCATGCTCAAAATAACAATAATAATTTTTCTTTCATTTTACAATATATAATAATCAAAAGTACATTTCATATTTATGAAGATCAAACCTAGTTACACATTTTTCAACAAGCTAAAGGCCAAGATTTCTATGGTTTTGGTCTACAAAAGGAGGTCGCAAGTCTGCAAAAGCACGGTTGCAGGAGGCAGGCCATGGCAGGGCTACAATAGGCCCCAAGAGGACCACAGGAGGTTGTAAGGTTGTTGTAGTAGCTCGCTAGGCTTAGGAAGGCATTTGTTGGCCTATGTAACGTAAAAACAGGGAGGTTGAGGCAGAAAAGAGTTGATTAAGGTTGCTATAGTAGCGATCAAAGTCAGCTTAAGGATGAAGCAGTAGACAACAGGCTAGTAAAGGCATTTTCAATGTGTTTACGTTTTCTAGCTAAAGCATATACCAGACATGGGGTGCATGGATTTCTAACATGGCATCAGAGCGTTGACACAGAGAGAAGAGTAACTGGATTAGGGATGTGCATAGGCGTCAACTTTAAGAGGGAGTTGTGGCATTGTTGCAGGAAGCAGCAGTGTTGCCAAGTGAGTTGGCTAGACATGGAGTAGAATTTTTAGACGAGTTGTGGATTATTATAGCTTGGGAGTTTTGGTGGATTGGCGAAGAAATCAATGCACAACAGTATGTTGAGTGGTGGGTTGTCGATACCATTGATGGACTTCCATTAACTTGTCAAAGTAAGTTGCAATAGCTCAGGTGCCTTGGCAAGGAGTGCTTTGGCATGGATGAGGTAGCTTCATACTGATTACAATTTTTGATGAGTTTCGTGAGATAGTATCTTCAATGGGTTGCAGAGTTGCACATCTAGTAGTGAGCCGTGTGTATATGAAGTGTTTGACCCAGGAGGATGAGGACACCTGCAAATTTTAGGTGGTCTAAAGTGGACTAGGCCAAGTGTTCAAAACTTCAACCACAGCTTGAGATTGACCTTGAAAGGACACAAATTTAGTTGCATGAGGTTACTTTCCGAGAGGGAAAGCAGAGTGAGCCAAGGGAAGGTTGTGTAGGCTCAAAGGGATTCTAGCTTCAGAGGGAGACTGCGGGATAAGAGGAAGAGTCGGCAGCCCAGTGGAAGCCTAACCTTTAGATTCAAGTGAGAAAGTGGAGTCTTTTGGGCCATGCAGAGGAAAGTCACAGACCATGTAAGGAAAGTCATGATGCATGCAAGGAAAGTCGTAGACCATGCAAGGAAGTCATGGTGCACGGAAAGAAAAGTCATGGTACATGTAAGGAAGTCATGATCACGCAAGGAAGTCATGTTCATGCAAGGAAAAGTCACATGCAAGAGAGTCATGGCCATGCAAGGAAAAATCATGGAGCTGGAGATTTCTAGGAACAAGGAAAGTCATTGTTTGGATGACCATGCAAGATGCTCTGAAGTGGTAGGCTTCTAGAAGCACGGTGTCTTCGAAGATCCAAGTCTTCCAAAAGGATGTGGTTGCACATCAAATTCAGAGGCAAGAGGAAATACCTTCCTCACAAAGAGGGGGTGTTGAAATTTGGTAGTTCTGAAGGTATTTCCGGTTGGAAAAGCCCTTCGAACTTTCTGGTTTGTTTGTTGGGGTTTTGCACCCAAAGAAAAGAATCTAATATTTAATTTAATTATAAGTCGTTTAAAGGGTCAAGTTGACTCAAATTGGTCAGCAAGGCCAAGAGACACAATCCTTGGGGGGTTTCACACCCCTTAGAAAAGTATAAATACAAGGCACAAGAAGCATAAGGATTAGTCTTCATGTGGAGGAGCGAAAAGTGACCTAGACGCAAGCCTAAGAGGGAGAAAGTGAAGGACAACTAGAGGCCAAGTTTTATGTGGTTTTGGTCTTGCAAAGGGAGGGTTGAGGAAGGGCCTCACGAAGCAGGCCTGGGAGGGCCACACTAAGCCATAAGAGGGCTACAAGACACTGCAGGGCTGTTGCAATAGCTCGCTAGGCTTAGGAAGGCATCCACTGGCTTGTGTAAGGTAAAAACAAGGAGGCCAAAGCAAGAAAAAGTTGATTAAGGTTGTTGTAGCAACGAGCAAGGTTGGCTAAAGGGTAACGGAGTAGACAACAAGCTAGTAAAGGGTCCAAAGGCCTAAGGAGTTGTCAAAGGGCCCATGAAAGCTACAGCAAGAGGACCAAGGGCTAAAGGATCATACCCAAGTAAGTTGATTTGTGTTTGAGTAATCTAAAGAGGGTTGATAATGCCCTAGATTGTTACAGCAAGTTATTTAAGTGAGTTGTAGGTGTTGTATTTTGAGCAGAAGAGGACCTAAGGGAATTGGCCTTAGCCCTAGGTATTTAGTCAAAGGTCAAACTTGTATTTTGGCATTTGTACGGGGATATAAAGGGCCATTATCCCTTGCACGAGAGCCCTATGTTTTTGTAGTATCCTAGGATAATTTTGACCTAGCATTTCAGGTATCTAGTATTTTCAATGAAATTTCTTTCGCTCATTCAATAAACAAAACATCAATTCATCCAATAGCACAATAAGATATGATCCACACTAAAAATCGTTAGTGTAATGAAATTTAACAAGCAATGAGTTCTAAGTACCACATAAATAACCAATGTTTATACACTAACGATCTTATTCCACCTGAGCACAGAGAGTATTCTTGCAGATTTTGATCAGGAGACTAAATATGAATATCCTTAAACCTATATCTACTACAGGATATTGCGCCTAATTCCAAAGTCTTGTGGACACCTTCCAATTACTTCGCAACCCTACTGTCGATTTTGCACCCAACTTGCTTCAGGAATGTTGACTTTACCAGGCTTCAAACTATAATACGGCCAAATCTCAGACTAATCAACAAACTTCAGAGACTTTCCTCAACTGTGATCTGTGGCTACAATCATCCTTATTAATCTACTTCGATACTCCTTCGAAAATGAGTCAAAGATAGGTGTTGATTGCTACAGGGAAAACTCGGTCTCTTTTAGTCTCTATCCAACACAGAAAAGGATTCAGGCTTTTGTTCTTAATTAGTTCAGTAACCACATAGGTTTATCCGTCCACAAATTTGTCACAAAGAATTACTGGAAAGTTGACGTTAACTCTAAAAATGCTTCACCCTACTTATGTCATGTGCTAGAAATTTCTGGAATTGCTTTAGGGTAAGAACACGACCCAGATTCAAAGGTATCTTCGCACCATATCAATCTTAGATCAACTCCAAAGAGAAATCCAAGTGGTCTTCCTCAGGCTTCGATGTGTTGCCACAAAATATCTCGGTTATCTCAGGCACCCTTGCCAATCCACTACAGAAGACTCGGGTTTGTCTGCCACAGATGACTTTAGTGGTGCCTAAGGCTTTGGTCTGTGCTATAGGAGGCCTCGTAATTCTGCCCTAGGGTAAAATTCGTCCAGTTCAGAGTAGCTAGACTTGCTTTAACACAGATACTTACCCAAATATATCTTGCTAGATACTTCCACAGATCCTTCCCCTTGTATCTATAGATTCCCTTGAGAGGATTTTCTCCTTAATTAATTGAGTGAGATTCACATCAAACCCCAACTTTGGGATTTTTTGCTCCAACTGCCTTAGAGTTGCCCAAACATTGGGTATTTTGGGTTTTTTTTCCCTTTATCGAGGACCATAGCCTATAGGAATCAATAAGCTACTTCATCCCTATTAGTCCATCAATCAGAGTTGCGGGGGGGCGCCCCCCCCTTCGAACCCGCTCCCAATCCACGCTCCAGGCGGGAGCGGGTCGGGAGTGCGCTTCCAAAATCGCTCCCAAACAGGAGCGATTTCGAGAGCGCGCTCCCGACAAAAAAAAATTGCTCCCTGCCAATTTTGGGAGCATCACTCCCGTAAATTTAAAGCCCGGGAGCGATCAGGAAGCGATCGCTCCCGACCACTCCCAAACTTTAAAAAAATCGCTCCGAGAGCGAATCGGGCAGCGCCGGGAGCGATCTGGCGAATAATTAACAAAAAAAAAAAAGTTTGAAAAGCCCAATGGGCCAAAAAACATATTTCATTATCACTTGAATGAGTTGAGAAGAGTCGGAGAGCAAGATCAAAGGAGCGAGGAGAAGCGAGGAGCAAGCGCCGAGGAGCAAGGAGAAAGCCTGCAAAGAGGTAAGTAACTTAGTAATTTAGTTAGTTTAATTTAGTTAGGTAGTAATTTAGTTAGTTTAATTTAATTTATTTAGTTTATTAACCTTATTTAGTTTAAAAATCATGAATCTACATTAAATTAATAAATTAAATTTATTAATCTAAATAAATTATATTAATTTGCAGATTCAAAAGCCTACAAATATCAAACACCATGGACCTGGCTATATTTCTTGGCATTTTCCACTTCTTGGTCCCTTTTATGGTTATTATGGTACTAGAGAGTAGGAAACGGAGGGGCCAAACTGAAGAGGGGGATGAAGAAGTTGGAGAAAATCGAATTGATGAAAACCCCGATGAGGAGGAGCTGGAGCAGGGTGAACATGACCCTCAAAAAACTAAACAAGACCAAACCCCATTGTGGAAATATGTTAACAGGGCTAAAACAGGGAGAGAGGGTGGAACCACTAAATTTCGTTGCCCCCATTGCAACAATGATTACACAGGTTCATACACCCGTGCTAGAAGACACCTCTGCGGGAAAAGGCCATGGAATGGAGACAAACAAATAGGAATCAAAACTTGTCCAGTGGTGTCAGTGGCGGATAGAGCCAAATACATAAGGGAAGAGGAGGAAGCCCAATACAAATCAAAAAAATCAAGGGGTTTCTTTGAACCAAGCTCACAATCACAAACACAAAGAACTCCTTCAGCATCCTCCCAAGGTAGTGGATATGGAGGCACAGGGTCATCAACTTTAAGGCGTAGAACCATATCAGATTTCCTTGATGAGGGGTGTAGGAATGATGTGGATTCAAAGGTTTATAGGTTTCTCTATGCATGTGGGATACCATTCAATGTTCTTCGCTCACCTTATTGGCATGAAATGGTTTCTGCCATAAATGATGCCCCTAAAGGATACAAGAGCCATAGGTATGACAAGGCAAGAACCGTTGGCCTTGATCATGAAAAAGCAAGAATATCACATTCTTTGAATAGAATGACAAGTTCTTGGACTGACCATAGGGTGTCCATTGTATCTGATGGATGGACAAATGTAAAAGACAAGCCATTGATAAGTGTTCTTGCTATGTCTGTTAGTGGTGCCATCTTTCTAACTGCACATGATTACTCAGACAAGTTCAGGACCGCCATCAACATTGCAGAAGCATTACTTGAAACAATTGACCATATTGGACCACACAATGTCATCCAAGTCATCACTGATAATGCTCCTAATTGTAAGGCAACAGGAGCAATTATTGAGGATAAATACCCCAACATATTTTGGTCTGGATGTTTGGTTCACACATTGAACCTTCTGATGCATGATTTTGTCAAGAACAAAAATGCACAATACACGTGGATTGGTGATTTGTACAAGAAAGGCAAACAAATGATAAAATTTATTACAAATCATAGCAATACCCATGGCCTTTTCCGCAGTCACTTGAGATTGGAGTTGTTGAAGATTGCGAAGACCAGATTTGGTAGCTATTACTTCACCTTCAGGCGTCTTTTGAAGGTAAGAGAGTCATTGGCTAGCATGGTATCAAGTCCACATTGACAGGTATTAAAGGAAAGGGCTACAAATGCAACTGACAGGCGAGGTTTTGAACTGGTGGAGGAGGCCGCTCTTGATGGTCAGTTTTGGACAAGTGTGAGGCATGTATTGGATTTCACCAAGCCCATTTATCACATGATTCAGTTTGCAGATATAGACAAACCAGTGATTGGCGAGGTGTATGAGCAGATGGATACCATGTTGGGGCAAATAAAAGATATTGTTCATAACAGAGACCCCGACTTGTACAAACTGATTCACGATTGTGTGTGTGAACGGTGGAATAGACTTAATCTTCCACTACATTACTTGGCGTATATCCTTACGCCAAAATACTACTCTGCGTCTTGGTTGGGTCAACCTGCACCAGGGGGTGGGATTAGGACCAAACCCCATTTAGATCTAGAGGTAACTAGTGGATATTTGCAAGCATTAGAAAAGTTGATACTTGACAGGGAGGAATGTGCAGCTATGCGCCTTGAAATAGTCAAATACTTCAGTGGCACTGGTTTGTTTGGTAACTTCCATGCAATGGACGACAAAGATAGATTTGATTCTCTCACATGGTGGGAAACATATGGTGGCCAGGGACTTTTGCCAAAATTGGCAAAAAAAGTTCTTTCACAGGTTGTAAATACTTCTTCTGCAGAGAGGTGTTGGAGCACCTACAGCTACATACATAATGTGAAAAGGAACAGACTCAATGAAAACCGAGCAGAAAGCTTGGTTTATGTGCACTACAACTTGAGGTTGTTGAGTCATTACTGTGATCGGGCTAATGAGGATCCCACATATAAAATTTGGGACAATCACCCAGAGGATGACAATTTGGAGGATGGCATTGTACATATTGAAGAACTGGAAGAACTTGTAAGGGATGAAGATGATGCTTCCAGCCGCCTCCACCTCCACCTCCACCATCCAGTAGCAGTGCTCGAGTTCCGAGTCTTGTTCCTTTGCTGTCGCCACCTCCATCTACACCCTCATGTGGAGGTTCTAGTTCTGATCGTCGGTCTGTGCGGGAGACTCCGAGAAGACCACCACGACCTCCTTATACTCCTGGAGACTCTCGTGGCAAGGGCCACATGTAGATTTATCATTTACAGTTTACTTGTCTTTTTTAGTTTCTATTGACTTTAGTTTTCATAACTGTTGAGTTTTGAGTCCTTGACTCTTGACTCTTGACTCTTTCATATCATAATGATATTTTTTGTAAACAATATATCACTGTGACAATGAAAATTTGAAGTTTGAAGTTGGGCCTTTGCAATTATAACTCATTGGTAATGATTGTGAATTATGAATATGATGCTTCGTGAAAGACTAAAGTTGTTTCATTTCATTTCATTATTCATGTTTCATTTTATAAATTTATAACATTTCATATCATGTTAACAGTTAGAAGTTAGAACTTAGAAATATTACTTCTTGTAATGGTTAAACTTAGTTTACAAGTACAACTTTGGTGATCAATGATGATAAATGTTACATATTGAATTTTCAATTTTGAAAGCGTGAAGTTGAAACTTTAAGATTGAATTTGATGAATCATGATTCATGAGACTCAATATGTTGCAGTTGTAATATGTATTTTACTAACTTGTGGACATGGTTGATTAAGATTATAATTTCTAGATGATTGATTATTGATGTGATATGGTTCAATGATCAATCTATGTTTTTTTTTTTTATATTGTGAGGATTACATCATTCTACATGTTTTTGTTGACATATATGTATCAAAAATATAAAAATATAAAAATATATATATAATATTATATTTTTAAAAAATGGCTCCGGGATTCGCCCCCAAACAAGGAGCTTTTGAAAATAGTCGCTCCTGCTCCCGTTTCCGCTCCGGCTCTCCCCTTCCGCTCCCGCTCCCAAGTAACATAGTTTTCAACACTAGATCCCTTGATTGCTTTTAATCTTCCACTGACATTAATATAATTTCATTTTTCCATAACGTATTTACCTGCGGCCTCTCTTTTAGGTAAAATAAATATTGCTTGTACATCTTGTACTTGGGTTTTCAACACTAGATCCCTTGATTGCTTTTAATCTTTGATTGCTTTTAATCTTCCACTGACATTAATATAATTTCATTTTTCCGTAACGTATTTACCTGCGGCCTCTCTTTTAGGTAAAATAAAGCAGTTCATTCTACTAGATTGGAAACATATTACGATGCAATTATTTTTGTTGCATCAATGTCATGTTCTTGTAGCAATGCCATATTGTTTGTATTTTTTTTTAATCAATACCCTCTTCCTCGGAATATCTGGATGGAGGGCAGCTCAACTGCCAGCCACAAGAACCAGTTCTACATGCAATCTTCTGCCGTACAATCTGTTCACAGTGCATGCCAGACAAAGATGTCTCATGCTCTTGCATTCTGATTTATAATTTATAATTGCAGTTTTCTTATCTATCATTCTCATCTGCAAATAGGGTGGTAAGATGTTTTTCTTGACATTTCTCACATCCACGAAGGGCAGGATCCATATGGCTTCTGCTATTGTTTCTTATGATGATTTATTATTAGTACAGGTGCCTTCTGGGATAATAGCCAGCAGCTTTATAACATTTTCATAACATTTAGTATATCAAATTACCAGTAACATTGTATCATTCATAAAATACCTTTCATCAATGTATCCCCCAGTTTTATTTACCTTACAAAGCAGAATTCCGAAAGGAAGAAACTTTTGACATAAAATTTGGCATGTGACGTTAAATAGCATGTCCACTATGTGACCTTTGGGTCAGTTTTATAGACAAGTTAACTACCTAGTCGGTTGCTTTATCAAGTTCCTTTTGTCTTTTCTCCAGTTTGCGGCAGATATTCACTACTTAATTTGCATTTCAGGAAGTCTTTGTGAGTTTTGTCGGGTTGAATTCATCCAACGATGAATGGATAAATGTCAAGAATGTTCGACTACGTTCTCTTCCTTGTGAGGGATATGACTGTCTGCATATTATGCCAGGAAATATCGTATGTTGTTTCAAGGTATCGTTTTATTTGCATGATCTTTGTTTCTTTTGCCTTGCTATTCTATAGTTTTGGGAATATTCTCGACGTTATCAAATTTGACTGGCCTGTACAATGTTTTGTAATTTAATATATTAGGAAGGCATAGAGGAGGCGAAGTATTTTGATGCTCGTGTCTTGGAAGTTGAAAGGAAACGACATGATGTAAGAGGCTGTCGCTGCTCGTTTTTAATTTGTTATAACCATGATCAGACTCAGGTATATATGTTCATTTTGGATTGAAAAGGCATGGTTTTGGAATGATATGACTATTTGATGTAATATCACTTACATTTTTTTATAAGAATTGAATGTGAAGAAGAGATGGTGTTTCAATTTGCAGGAAAGAGTGCGGTTAAAAAATGTTTATCAACGTCCAGACAAGGATTATATTGTGAGGATTACATCAAAAGTAATCCTTCCTGAAGAAACAACTATTTAATTCTTTGTTGTCTCAGAGATACTGAAAATCAGTTGATGTATTGGTACTTGGTCTTAGTCTGCAACTGTTTGAAGGATTTCTTCATTTTTATTCTGCTGATGTATCTTATCTTTTCTTTAAATCATCTAATAACTAGAATTTAAAATTTTCGACATGTTCTCTTTGGCATGCTATTCATCTTTATATAGCGACAAAGATTATTCTGTAAATTGTAATGGAATCTGCTTGTTTAAAATTAAGTGCATGTTATGGTTAGATTATTAAAGATGTATTTATGACACACACCATTTATGGAGATGTTGTTTGTCGAGATCTATTTTTTGTCATTGTAGTCTTTGCACCGAGGTCCTATAATCTATAAGGTGTGGCCTCTGAGGATTAAAAAAAGAAGTGATATTAAATTGTGCAGTTGGATTGATTGGGAAGAAGGTATTTCAGATTGTGACACTTAAATTTCATGGGATGCCACCAAAATTAAAGATATATTGTCATTCCAAAGTTGGGCTAAAAAGTAGTTCACATAAAAGGGTTAAAAGAAGTCAACTTAAAGTGGGTGTAACTTTTGATTGTAACATGCAAATCAAGGTTTTGTAATTTTGACAGATTTGCAAGACAGTTCAGTAGGTACTTGTTTTCAAATTAAACGAATACTAAAGAAACCTAATTTGTGAAATTTCTAATTTGTAGTAAAAGCTCCATATATCTCATCTGAAAATTAGATTCAGGTGGGATTTATGTGTTTTAAGCAAGGAAATATCAGATCTTTAATTTTAATTTGCATTAAAAAGAAAGTCAAATTCATTGGATGTTATCCTTCAATGTACAAAGAGTGAGGATCTTTTCTTCATAAGAGAACAAAGGGGCCATAGTGTTGAGGATTGTTTAGCATATAATATTTATCATTGAGCATTGTTTAGCATATAATAGTTATCATTCTATTACCCTTTGATGGGCATAATCGATAAGCGATGACCTAGATGGGAAGGTGATGGGGAAGGTTGTAGATAGTGTTATCAGTCTGAAATATGTAGCCTAAAGAATTTGAGTTTATTTTTAGTTAGGTGTTCAAAAGAAGGTAATGTAGATCAACTACAAGAATTGTTGGAATCACTTTGAAAATAATTTGATGAGAACAATTCTCATTGCATCAAGGCATTGAGAAGAAAAACACTTAAGTATCTAATAATATGATATTTAATAAAAACCCTTTTTAAAGAAATAAGTAAATAAAAAGGGGAAAAGTCAATCAGGAAAAAGGAAAATATGTAAAGTTCATATATTAAGAAACTGCTATAAGTGAAGCCATAATCTCTATGAAAGTAGGAGAACATCTAAATATGAGTGAAGTCAAGAGCAAGAATTAAGGGCCAAAACAATTAACATGTAGTTTCTCTATGAGGTGGGAGAACATCTTGTGAAATTTCTTTAATTATATGAAGAAATTGCTAGATGTGAAGCCATAATATCTATGAAAGTAGGAGAGCATCCAAATATGAGTGAAGTAAAGAGCAAGAATTAAGGGGCAAAATAATTAACATGTAGTTTCTCTATGAAGGTGCGAGAACATCTTGTGAAATTTTTTTAATTGTAGTAACCATAGTTTAATCTTCTATCTACTGGAAATTATTTTTCTTCAAAAAATTAGCTATGACAAATAACAATTAATTAACCACTGCAATCTTCACAAATAAATACATGAATTAAGAAATAATGCGCACACACAAAATAATTGACACTGGTATATTTGGACAAATTCTCCTTGCAAAAACCCCAATGTAGGGGAAAACTAATTCTACAAATGAGGGTTTTATTATTATTATTATTATTTTCGCAAATTGAGAATTACAATTGCTTGCCTTTCACTGGAAAAGCTCCACAAATTAAATTTCTCCACTGTTATTGGAAAAATAAAATTGGAAACAAGAGTTTCCCTTTTGCAAAACCTCACAGCCTCTTGCGTGCAACTCATATACCTACTTGCAATTTGCACTAGCTAACCTAGAAATGCTTATGATCCTTTGAAACTCACACTGCCTATATAAAATCATCCCTGCAATGTCTTCTTTTGCTTGCGACTCACTTGAGCAACTTGCACCTCCTCTGAGGCCTGTCCCCGACAACTGGAAATTGATATGTAGATCAGCTATGCACACTAACTAACTTGCATTGGTCAGTACAACCTCATTGCAAAATATTTCGACCTCCTTTTTGTTGAAAAGTAACTAGGTTCGGTCTTCATAATGACGTGTAATTGTGATTTTATGTAATAGATCAAAAGAAAGAAAAATAAAATTATTGTAATGTTTGTCTCATGGGTTTCATGAGCAAGGAATTTTATTTTAGTAATGGCTCCCATTGTGAGCCTTTATGATTGAGTCATCTTGTCATAAAAGTCAAAGTTAGTCAATGTCATGTATGAAGGGCCCTTCTAGGGCATGATACACTTGTATACAAGTCAATAGAAGTGTCAAACAACCCTCCAAACAAGCACAAGCATGCTCCTACAAGTCGGCTAGGATTGAGTCATCTTGTCATAAAAGTCAAATTTAGTCAATGTCATGTATGAAGGACCCTTCTAGGGCATGATACACTTGTATACAAGTCAATAGAAGTGTCAAACAACCCTCCAAAACAAGCACAAGCATGCTCCTACAAGTCGACTTCAAAGAAATAACAATATCTTCATAAAAAGGACACGTCGGTTCACCAAAAGTCATGTCGACTAATTATGAGACTCCAACCACTATAAATAGGTAGCTCGACCTATTTTAGAGAACATAAATTCAGTCAAGGTACAATTTGCAGTTTGAAGTGCGAAGTACAACAAGGGTTTCAATAGCAATAAAGTCTGCAATTCGGTAAAATTTTAAGGCAGAAAATAAGTGCGAAAAAGAAGGGACAACAACCTCTCATTAAGCGTAGAAAGAAGAAGAAGAATTTGAGTTAGTTTGGCATTGTTTTGGTTACTTTTTCTTCACACGTGTGACCCACATTAAGGGTTATGCAGTAAGGTTTCTTCGGTCAACAAAGAAGTCTAGAAAGGATCTCTATATCCAAGCTCATATCCTAGCTAAAGTCACTAAGGTGAGTCTCCTAGTCAGGCAAAGAATGAAGACATCTCATATCAACTCACACATGGAAATTGCAAGGATATAGATAAGTCGAGAATTGTAGATCTATGGACAAGACCAAAATTACAGAAGTGCAAACAGCTTGATTTGCGTTGACCATAGAAGGACGAAAGTGCAACAAGGTTGTTTCAAAAAGGATCTCATCAAAGAAGGGTTGTGTCTTGGTCTTGGTATTCGTTAATTGAAGTCTCTATAAGAAGAATTTATGCAGGTTTTCCTCTCAAGTGGGAGATGTTTTTGCCTTGGCGAATAGCCTATACATTTTTGTTGGCATTATGATTCTGGTTTGGCTCTATGGTACATGTATTGTACTTGATGGCGACTCACTCATGTGGCAGATCTCAGGTCAGGCACTCAAAATCATGGAAAATGAGATACCCGTAGGTGATCCTAAGAGAATCTGCGGACCCGCAGGTACGCCGACCAAGAAGTGCAGACATACACGCAGGTGCTCCGTTTAGAAGGTGCGAACCCCAGTTTCACTCTCTCCAATGTAGAAAAGCGCGTGCACGTGGGAATTTTTATGAATGGTTCATGGTATTTAGCCCGACATATTTGATCCTCAGGTTTTGGTTCGTGGTTTTGCATCTACAAATATTGATCCAAGGTATTGGGTTCATGGTATTGTGTTATTATGGTTTTGGATCGTGGTATTGTGAAAGGCTTGCCTATAAAAAGGAAAGGAGATCTCTTGGCTACACATATGTGAAATTTGAAAATTTTAAGATCTGAAATTTTGGGTGATTGGTTTTTAAAAAGCTAGATCTAAATCAAGGAGAAAACTTAAGGCGAATCTATTGATAGGTCGTGATCTCTCTGGCACATGAACAGATCTGTGGATCTGACTGACTGTGGCACATTGGAGGACTATTAATTTGGCCCTAATCAGAAGTTCGCAGGCGATCCACGGCGTAAGTGCGGGGGTACGCAGCGGAGGAGAAAGCGCAGTGCGGGGGTACGCAGCGCAGAAGAAGGCGCAGTGCGGGGTACGCAGCGAAGAAGAAGGTGCAGTGCGTGGGGTACGCAGAGAAGCAGAAGGCACAGTGCGAGGTACGCAACACAGAAGAAGACACAGTGCGGAGGTACGTTGTCAAACAAACAGTGCAGGTGCGGATCTGAGCAGAAGTACGCAGAGCACAAGAAAGATCAGGTGCGGATCTGTGCAGTTTAGACACAGAAGAGCTGCGGATATCCGCAGGTTTATATTGGTCAAGTTGCGGACTTTTCTTTGAAGTATTTGTTGGTTGCCTTTTATCTATTTGCTGCAGAGTTCTGGGTTTAGTTTACTGGTATTGCCTTTTTGTTTACAGCATTCTGAGAAATTGGGTGATTCATTGGTTGATTGTATAAGGAGTTTGGTTGATTCATATGTACTTGTTGATTATTTGATGTCCATGGATCCAGTTTAAAAATTCATGAAACGTGGTCCTTAAAGAAGTAAAAAGAGCA
Organism: Pinus taeda; assembly: GCA_000404065.3. NCBI lineage: Eukaryota > Viridiplantae > Streptophyta > Pinopsida > Pinales > Pinaceae > Pinus > Pinus taeda. The sequence goes on along the minus strand of APFE031034876.1, from coordinate 2,893 downwards.
AAGGGGGTTGTAGCCCCCTTCCAGGAGAGACTGGAAAATGGGAGAGGGTTGTAGCTCTCTGCAGGTTGCAGCCTGCATACTGGTAAAGGA
>APFE031034872.1:0-10111 GCA_000404065.3 Pinus taeda | reverse complement strand
CTCAGGGGTTTTTTGTTTGTGTTTGGATGGAAGGTAGGAATCTCAAGCAAAGAGGCAAGGTAAGGTGTGATAAGTTTCAAACCACTGGGCATGGAGTCGCGGATTAAGGCTTGCTATTGCGTTTTCTTGGTCACAAGGGGATTATGGAGCGGGATAGCCACACAGGATACAATTATCAATCTACTGAAAGGATGGAATGAGAATCAGGGATGAAAGGAAAAGGAGAATCATTTCATCATGCTGAAAAAGAGGAGAAATGGATGAATGGGGATCTAGGAGCAGTTAAGAATTCCTAAATAATCATTCATATGTGAAAGAAACAACGTAAACAGGATCATTTAAGTATACATGCTCATAGCTATTTCTGATGAAAACATAGAAAAATGCAGAAATTGAACTTAAGGTGTAGTGAAACAAATTTTAAGCTATTCTTCTTTCCTGCAATTTAGAAGGCGGAACGATGGTAAAAACATGAAAATTAACAAATGAGAGAAACACTTATTGAATCATGTAGAAGCACAGGAATTATGTAATCACTCCTTGGCCAAATGAACACCTCAGGTAGTTTCGAAATCCACGCTTTCAGCAATCTTTCATTATAGAAAATATGACAGTTACAGTGCAGGTCTCTGCTTGGAGAAATTGTTGGGAAGCAGACTAAGCGATGTCTTAGACTCACTAACTAACCAACCTACCAACCAACCAACCCACCCCTCACTACATTGTTCAGGGTGGTATATATAAGCAAACTATCGGAAAGACATTCATTACAATTGACCTAAACAGGTGTGCTAGAGAGACTCTTCAAAAATCGGAAGTGTTGCTGGAATTAAATGCAGGTAAGTCCTTTTGGCTGCGCTAGAGGCAGCTGAATAAAAAAGACTACAAAGTGGCCCTTGGAGGCTTGATGCGGTGTTGCTGGAATGATTGTGCTTCGGGAACTATAGTTCTGCTCTGGTGTGAGTTAAATGTGCAATGATTATGATTTGAGGGCTTTAAGTGGCTTCGTCCTCTTTCTTTGACTCTACTGGCGGGTATTAAATATTCTCCTGCTTCAGGCCGCTGCTTAATATTTTCACTGATACTCTTTGCCGCTACATTGATGGCTTCTGCCGCCTACTAATACTCTTTGACATACTTGATACCTGATGATTTGATCTGATACACTTTAAACTCTGTCATTGATCTTCTATTGTCTTTAAATCGGATCAATTTGGCATGATCGGGCGATTTTCAGGATTTTTCGGCACACAACGAGCTAAGGAATCAAAAGATTCCCCGAAACGGCCTATTTCCCGTAGCAATGTGCTAATCGTGCATTGAAAACTGCCTCTGTTTCTTGTTCTGGAGCTCCGAAGTGCGATTTCTCTTCCTGCGCGAATTTTCGGCTTTCTGGCTGCTGACGTCAGCTGTACGACAGATGACGTCAGCCTGCGGTGGGTCCCTAGTACAGAATGACATGGCGAGGTACTGATACTGAAGGCGATGTGATGAACTTCTCCGATGCGATCGCAATATCGCATCGGCGGGAACGAGAAGGTGTTTTAGTTGGACAATTGGCGCTTGCAACCGCCGATCGCCGATGTCGCGATATCACGTCGGGTGGCGACGGATGGGTCAAAACTTTCATGGAGCGGAAAATGCGATCTTGCGATGCGATCTGGCTTTCTATGGTCTGCGGAGTGTTAAGGAAGTCAGCAAGGGGTTTGTTGCGGTCGGAAGGAGTAAGTAAGTGGGTGCGAAAGGCGTTTGAGGCTTCGGAAGGGGTCCGATCACCTCAGAGGGATTTTATACTCTGGAAGGAGTCCATTTTATTTGAAAGATGGCTGGAAAGGGCAGCATGAGGGTTCTTGCTAAGTTTCAGGTAAACTGAGCAATTTCCAGGGGTACTTATGGTTATTTTTCAACCAGGGGGAGGGATATTTATATAGGGGATGATTTACATAAATTTAGTAGGGGATGGGAAAATATAGGGAGCTAAATAATAATGTCAGTAGTTAATATGGAGATGGTAAGAAAGCGCTAAGTTCAGAAGACCTTAGGCTGTTATAAGGGGATAGAACCATTCTTCAGAGAGAGTATGGAACAACTTTGAGTAAAGTAGATCTTTACCCAAGCAAATGCTATGAAAATGATGAAACTTAAGAGGTATCAAGCAGATCTTGACCTCTTTTGGGGAAGTTAGTTAATGATTGGGGGGAAAATGGAGAAAGGGAGTTAGTTATACCTGTTTTTGAGCTTCTCGCATAGAACTGCCTGTTGATTGTGTCTTGAGTAAAGATGACACCTAAAAACCTGGAACTGATCAGCAATTAGGATTCAACAACCTCAAAATTACCTACCCAGCCTACTTACCTTACATTTTTTCTTCTTTTTATTTGGGTGCACTTAGACTTGCAAACCCATCATTCCATTTTTCTTTTCATGCTTTCCTATCTACAGACTACCCTTATTTCATCTGAGGGCCCATATTAAACTGTTGGGCTCCTTTGATTCTCTACCTATCTAAGAATCTACCAAGATTAAGCTGTTTGGACAGATTTACATTCTCTATATTCTAAAACAGGAAATTTAAACCTAGGGAGACCAAGATTAAACTGTTTCGACCTCCCTTTAACTGAAACTTGGCGATGCCGGGATAACTTCTCAAAAATTTGGAAGGCAATTGAATGAAATCTGAGTAGCCTTCTTCGCTTGGAGACTGTTAAGCAAATATGGAGCATTGCAGCATGCAAAGTATGACATATTTGGCCGTTAAAAATGTCAATCATGAAATATGAGTAACCTGTTGCAGCAGGAGGCTAACACAGCAAATGGAGCAGCGATGGAGTTGCTACAATCAGTCTCCAAGTGGGAGATTGTTGGGTGGGGAGCCTGATTATCTTCTATATTCAAAAGTACCACCACATTGGACCCCAGTTCAAAATGGGGGCGGCAACGCCACCCGTAAAATATTCGCTGCAAGGGGAGTCCAGGGGGGGCGACTGCAACCTTTGGGAGCCCCCCCCCGGCAGGGGGTTTCGGGGGCAGCGCCCCCGAAGCTAAAAACAACTGTAAAATTGCCTTGTAAAGGTATAGTAATTTCTAGTCAATCTGGGCCATTCATTAGGCGCATGATCTGGCGGTAGAACTTATGTTTAGTTTAGGGTTTTTTGCCCTAGAAGGCAACCCCTCTCTTTGTATGAGGGCATTGTATTTGTGAGGCTGTGAGATAGATGTGTATTCTGTGTGTGTGAGCGAGAAACAGAGAGGTGAGACTGTGAGAGAAGATAGAGGATATTACAGTGGATTTGCTGATAGGTTGTGTCTCTTCATTTTGCTGGATAATAGAAAGGAAGGACTGGCTGTTCGAGGTGGACGTAGCCCAAACTGGGTGAACCACGTATATCTGTGTCTCTCTTGCTTTGTGCGTTTTCTGTGTTTATATTTCTGCAATATTTTATGTGTTCCATTGCTCCGTAATATATATAATATTCTAACAAAACAACACTTAGAACCTGTGGTATTCTTGGACGGGATCAAATAATCGTTACTCCGCTCAATATTGTGGGCTAATACCATGGTATAGACCCTTGGTATTATTTCACCTTAATTTTCTTTAATTGTCTATCACATATGTGCTTTTCCTCTTGTGAAAGTGTGTGCATATGTATACACTCTTTTTGTTCTGTGAACCTTCTTGTATACACTACTTCAACTAGGTGAACCTGCGTATACAACTTAAAATAACTTAAAACATTTTTTTCTTTAGTTGCTTGATTCTGATCTGTAATCCATTGTCCCATCATCCTGTTCTTATGTACCATTACCCTATTACCTCTGAATTGGCATGTTACAATGTGAGTTTCCCTTTATTAAATCTGAACTGCACTGTGAGTGGGTTGCCATCAAGGACAACACCTGTACCATCATGCCAACAATCTCCCCCTTTAGACACAATGGAAACCATATAGGTGTTGATCACTTCAAGTTGTAGAACCTATTAAATATATCAAGCAACACCAAGATACTACCCCCCTTTGACATCAAGGGCAAAGGGTGGACCAAGATATTCTCCCCCTTTGAGATACACTATGATGTCCATGCTCCCCCTGAGTACATGCAGAGTAGGTAGAGATATTTTTCAAAGAATAACATGACTCTATAACTCAATATGTGAGTATGACCTTCCTATCACCAATGACTCATACATACATCAATCACCGAACCAAGTGAGGATATACCAAATGTTCATACATGACTGAAAAAATGCAATTATTACATCATCCTGCCCAGGCATAGTGGGGGTACAAATTACATCATGTGTCCAAAAGGACTCATTAATAGGCTATGATAGAAAGAGACATAATATTACACCATAGATCTTTACATGACCTTTAAAACAAATGATATGAATATATGAAACCATAGTTGAATTCAGCAACCATGATGCCAACAATGCATAATGTTTTTGAAGGCTAATTCTCCCCCTAAACCTGTGCTACTTGTGCATTGTCAACAAATCATTCATCAAGGCATCTTCATCAGTTAAATAAATAATAATGAACAAGGCATATCATTAGCCTCTAACCATCAATATCAGACTGAGCACCTATGTCAGAAACTAATTTTGAGTCTGACCCACTGTTTTTCTATCAGAAAAACATATACACTCCTGCAGCCACAGAAAATTGCATATATACACAAATTTGCTTCATGAAACCTGTGTATAGGAAACATTCCTTTGAAAACTGGGTTTGATAGCAGGATGATGTAGAAACTACTCTCAGATTTTGTCTAAGATATTCAAATGCTTCTTTGGGAAGCAGTTTGGTAAATATATCAGCAACCTGTTCTTTGGAGGGAACATACTCCAACTTAACCTTTTGTTCAAGCACTTGTTCTCATAGAAAATGGTACTTAATGGGTATGTGCTTGGTCTTGGAGTGCATGAATGGATTTTTCCAAATACTAATGGCACTTGTATTATCACATGAATGGAGATGGGCGGAGAACATGTGATTTGAATATCTTGCAATGTTTGCATCATCCAAATTAGTTGTGTGCAGCAAGATGCAATAGCCACATATTTTGTTTAAGCTGTAGATAAGGAAATCGAACTTTGTTTCTTGTTGAACCAAGACACTAATCATGATCCCATATAGAATGCACCTCCACTAGTTCTTTTTTGATCATCAATATTTCCTGCCCAATCCACATTTGTATATGCATGAAGAGTGAGATCTGTATCTTTAGGATACTATAGACCAAAGCCTTGAGTTCCTTGGAGATATTTGAATATTCTTTTTATAGCCTAAAGATGTGATTCCTTAGGATTGGCTTGGAACCTTCCAATAGTTCCTACTGCATATATGATATCTGGTCTGGTACCTGGTAGATAAAGTAGACTTCCAATCATAGATTTGTATGTTGGTGATTCATCGTTAGAACTGAGACTAAATCTTGTTACCATTGGAGTACATACTAGTTTAGAATCTTCCATTCGGTACTTCTTCAGAATCTGCTTGAGATATTTAGTTTTTGAAATAAAAATGCCATCTTTTGTTTTTTGTACTTGTAGACCAAGAAAATAAGTTAGTTCACCAAGTAAAGACATTTCAAATTCTTGTTGCATAACAGAAGTAAAGTTCTAACTCATAGATTCTTCATTGCTACCAAAGATGATATCATCAACGTAAACAACAATAATTAGTAGTTTATCACTCTCAGTCTTTGTGTATAAGTTTTTGTCTGCAGATCCTTTTCTGAAACACTGTTTTTGTAGATCAATACGATAATACCAAGCCCTTGGAACTTGTTTCAATCCATATAGAGCCTTTTTGAGCTTGCATACAAGCTTTTCATCATTTCCTAGAATGAATCCTTCTCGTTGTTCAATATAAAATTCTTCTTCTAAATCTCCATTAATAAATGCATATTTTACATCCATTTGATACACTTTGAATTTTCGAAAACTTGAAAGAGAAAGAAACATTCTTATGGCTTTAAGTCTAGCAACATGTGCAAATGTTTCTTCAAAGTCTATACCTTCTTGTTGAGCATAACCTTTACAAAAAATACTTGTTTTGTTTCTAATAACCTCTCCATGTTCATTCAACTTATTCTTGAAATATCCATTTTGTTCCTATAGCATTTTTATCATGAGGTCTAGGAACTAATTCCCAAGTATCATTCTTTTCCATTTGGTCAAGTCCTTCATCCATGGTCTTAACCCAAAATTCATCTTTGCTAGCTTCATTAACATTTTGTGGTTCTATGGAGGATACTAATGCTAGATAACTGGAAGTTCCTGTAGGAGTTCTACTTGTCTATACTCCAAACCCCTTTCCTCCCAGAATTTGAGATTCTAGATGATTCTTTTGAACATACCTGGATGGAGCCTTTTCCCTATCAGTTTTATCTTCTTCTAATGCATCATTGGTTTCTTCCTCTATGTCATTTTAATTTGATACAGGAAAGCATTCACCATATTCCTCATTGTCATCTGCCTTTGTTGATTTTGCATGTTCCGTATTTCTGCATGCTTCATTGATTACAACATCAATGCATTCAACAATTTTTTGAAGTCTCTTATTATAACATTTGTATCCTTTACTTCTAGATGGATTACCAAGTATTCCTTCGTTTGCTCTGGTTTCAAAATTACCAAGTTTTTCATCAGTCCTTTTGATGAAACATTTTCTTCGAAAAACTCTAAAGTGTTTTACAGTAGGAGGCTTACCATACCAAAGTTCATATGGAATTTTATCACTATTTACCCAAACATGAGGTTTGTTGAGAATATTTACAACAGTATGTGCAGCTTCACCCCAGAAGGTGGCAACAGTTCCAAATTAATCAAGCATAGCTCGAGCCATTTTTTGAATTGTTCTATTCATTCTTTCCACCACGCCATTTTTTTGAGGAGCTCTGGCAATAAAGAACTATCTTTTTATTCCATGTTGTTCACAAAATTCAAAAAACTCAATTGATATGAATTCTCCTCCTAGATCAGATCTGAGAAATTTGATTTTTAGATCTAATTAATTTTCAACTAAAGCTTTGAAGGCTTTAAACTTTTCAAATGCTTCATCTTTATGCCTTAGTAAACCAATCGAGCACATTCTAGAAAAATCATGAATGAATAAAATGAAGTATTCTTCTCCACGAGGTGACTCTTTCCTTGTTGGCCCACACAAATCAGTATGAATGAGTTCAAAAGGCTTACTTGATCCTTCTTTGACATTGAAATGAACTCTGGTTTTCTTACCGAATTGACATGGTTTGCATATGGTATTTTTTGGGATGTTGATATCTGGAAGATCATGAACTACCTTGAGCCTGCATGCTTTTCTTATTTGAGAAAAGCTTAGATGACCCAATCTTCTGTGCCATAACCAGTTCTCTTTTGTTTTTATTAAATATCATTGTTCTTGACCTCCTTTTAGTATATATATATTTTTAGGCATTCTTGTAACTTTGATTATGGTATTTCCTGTGTCAAGATCACAAACCACATATTCTTTTGATCGAAATACAACTTCATTTCCTTGATCAGACATTTGACTAAAAATCAACAAGTTATGCTTTAAACCATCAAAATAGAACCCTTACCCTTAATGACAGCAGGTGTGTCATTTCCAAAAGACACATTCTTTTCCTTTTCTAAACCTTTGTAAGAAAGGAGTTTATCTTTATCACCTTCCATGTGTTTAGACCATCCGCTATTAATGTACCACTGATTTTCTTGTCCTTATGAAAATAGAGCTATGCCACATCTTTCTAACTGAAATTCCTTCCTTTTCCATACCTTGGAATTTGAGGATGCTTGTTCCTTTTGAATTGTTGACCAAAATTTGCTCCTGCATTCAGATTCTTCAGGACCAAAGTTATTGCAAAATGAACATTCCATTTCATTTTTAAGAGGATAAAAGTTATTATAAGAGATTGTCTTAATTCTTTTCACACTCCTTTATTTTCTTGCTTCTCTAGTCATGATGGTCTTGTAAGTAACACATTGAGTAGCTTTCTGACCAAAGTTTTGGCATGAGAAACTTTGTTCATTAAAGAAAAACATTTGTGATCATAAAATCTTTTGGTGTTGTTCACCTTTTGATTGGTGCTTCTATTGATGTTCATTGTTGGAGTAAAATGAGCATGATTTACCTGGGGAGTACCTTTAGGATTTTTCTGAGGATTGACGCATTGCTCACTAGTTTTTGTTGCATCAAGATAGCTTCTGGTGCTGACTAGAGGCTTTTCTAATTGGGATGTTTCTTCAGTGTATCCAAGACCAGTCTTTAGAAGCGGAGAACGTTGAACCTTGATGATTTCATCTAAGGTTTCTAATCCTTTAGCAAATCTAATATTAAGAGATTTTGTCTTCTCAAGTTCTTTTCTTAGACTCACTACTTCACATTCTAATTTTTCATTGTGCTTTTCTCTTTCAGTGAATTGATGTGTCAAAGTGTTTATGACCATATTCTTTGCTTCCAAACAGATTTTAAGTTTAGTGATTTCTTCAATAAAATTTTCCTCTTCTAAGGCATCCATAAAATCATCATTGTCTTAAGCCATTAGTAGTTTAAAATCTTGTTCAGTTTCATCTTCATCACTATTAGACAAGCCATCACTATCTTCATGAGAAAAATAAATTCGTTTATTAACAAAATATTTTATATTACCTTTTTGCACACTCCTTTCCTTTTTCATGGTTATCTTTATGAGGACCCTTAGTAGAATAATGGCCAACTCTACCACAAGAAAAACATTTGAATGGAAGCTTACCTCTGGATCTTTCATAACCCCAGTGAAGCTTCTTTACAAAGTTTACCTCACCTTCTTCTGAAATATACCCTGATTCCTTAATATATTCCTTTTATTTTCCCTTTGCTGAAGCTTTGAAAGTGGCTTCTCTAATATATGATGGACCTCCTTTCCTCATTTGAAAGGTAGTTAAAATTCCATGAAGTTGAACAATAGTAATAGATTGAAGATCCTGCTTCTCTTCTATGGCAGATACTTTTGACTCAAATTTAGAGGACAAAGATCTCAAAATTTTCTCTACTAATGTAGCCTCCTTTTTTCTTCACCCAGATTCTTCATACAATTTACAATCTCATATACTCACAAAAAGTAACTAGCAATACTTTCATCACTATGCATCTTGAGTGTTTCATACTGAATTCTAAGAGTTTGGAGCTTAACACATTTACCTAGGATTTTCCTTCATAGCTCTAAATGATTTTCTCCAATATTTCTTTGGATGTGTTGAGCTGCATGACTTTGACAAATTCTAATTCTAGTAGACTTCCCAATAACGCATTCATGGCTTTGGCATTGTTTTCATATGATTTCTTTTTTGTTGGATCTGTACAAACTGCTACTAGATATTGATATCCTCCTTCCATAATTACCCAAACATCAACTCCAAGTGACTAAATATAGGTTCTGGTTCTTATCTTCCAACATGTTATGTTATTTCCGTTGAATATTGGTGGTCTGATAGATCCCATGCCTTTGTGATTTTTCATCTTGAGAGATCTCCCTTTAAGCGATCAAGCTTCTTTTGAAGGACCCGCTGTGATACCAATTGTTGGGAAAAATGCTAAGAGGGGGGCTGAATCAGTATTTTAATTTTCACAATTATGATTTATCTTTTCAAACAATGTAAGCTACTTTACTGAAACCAACCAGTGTATGTCCATGACTATAAAGAATGAAACCAGCATATATGTAATAAACAACTAATTCATAGTCTTTAATCAGAGTGTGATGCATTCAACAGTAAACAAATGTAGTAAGAACAGAATAAATCAACACACATAAGAAGCACACATGAACACCGGGATTTTTCAGGTGGAAACCCAATATGGGAAAAAACCACCGTTGTTGTTATCTCAGTCTTCAATCTTCTTATAATAAAAATTGTTTACAAATTTTGTACTAGTGCAGACTTTTCCAGTACACAGGCATCTACCCGCTGAAGGCTACAACCTTCTCTTGTTTTCCAACTTCTACTAGAAGGGAGCTCCAACCCCCTAGCTCTTTTGTTCGCTAATATATTTACCAATATATAGGCACCAGCCTATAGAAGGCTACTACCTTCACTCTTTCTCCAGGGACCATGTTT
>APFE031034868.1:101134-120253 GCA_000404065.3 Pinus taeda | reverse complement strand
TTTTCATGTACATAGGACAGACAATCGTTTGTGTGACAGACTGATGATATGGACTCATCATCCTTTGATTTGGATGATCATCTGTTCGGCAATGATGTACACTTGATGGCTTTATATTCCTGAATATATCGTAGCCCAGATGGATGAAACTAGATCCGGGGTCTTCAAAACTCATTCAATCTTCACTCGGAGTACAAGTCGATGCATGTGAAAAATGTTCTGGAGTCGAACATGGAAAGACATCGCCTGATTACCAGCCAATGATGCAAGCTGTTAACAGGTGCGAGAGGAATCACCAATAATGACAATGACCCTCAAGGTACTACAGTACAATTCACGTGGTGTGAAAAAGGACTTGGCGTTGAACACCACTCAAAATCTCTCGGTCGAAGGCCATTGATGTAAACCTATCGCCGAAAGTGAGAAACTTGCCATTGAGGCATGCATGCTTCAAAGTACTGAAAGGGTTGTTCCTAAGTCAAATTCTTGGATAATGAGCTGATGTCGACAAGAAGTGACCCGTCGCAGGAGGGCCTTAATGAATCCCACGTCAATGACATGGAAGAAAGCAAATGATTTTGGAGGTGAAAACAAACTAACGATACAGGGTTCAGGGGGGCGATCATGAAGGAATGAAGCATGAATGTATTGCAGTGGTAGACACAGGTGAATTGTCTGAATGACTTCTCTTGAACATATCGGCGACACTGACGATGGATTGGTAGCGTTAACCCCAAATATGGATGGTGTGACGGACCAATGGTGATGACCAGTCAACAAAACAACCTAACCCGGCATAGATGTGGAAGGAAAGTGTCATGTTCAAGAGCGACTTGCTACCAATAAAGTTTCTTCAAGTTTTCTTCCCAATTTTCCTAGTCATTGCTGACCAGTACCTCTTTATTTTTGTCAAGCTTGAGGAGGATAACATATGCTTGTTCTATAATCCACCCTTAGGGCGGACCTATCGCTATATTTTAGCGAGCCTAGCGATAGTGAAACTCGTTCTCGTCCATTTGAATGAGTTTGTCACTATTAGGTTTTAACGAGCTTAACGACAAAGATAACTCGGTCTCCTTCAATTTTAGAGAGTCTGAAAGAAACGGAAAGAAGACTCCAAAGATTCTTTTTCTTCATATAATCCCTTAAGTCTGAAAAACGTAAAATAATACGAAATGGATGAATTTTCGATAGTTTTAACAAGCCGAACAAGACAAGAGCTCGATCTTTTTGTGTAATAATCTCTCAGGTCCAAAAAGATTAAAATATATAGGAGGGATAGCACTTCCGATGCCTTTTAACAAGTCGGAGAGGCCAATCGCTCGACAATCTTTTCATGTTTTACGAGTCAGGTGAAAAGAGCTTAAAGAAGACTCGTTTTCGAGGAACAAGTGATAGTTTCGGGTAGCAGCTAATTCCAGGTAAGATTTGGAATTTTCCAATCACGACAGTGTCACAAGGATGGCTAGCAGAATCACTCTTCGCAGATGTTCCTCGAAGGGGTAAACAATCATATGGGGGTGAATGATTGGCTAAAAACAGAGTGGAGGTGATGGAAAGAACACGACCAAGGCTCAAAAGCTGGCGATAAGGCATTCACAATGGTTAATTACCGGTTCATTTTTTAATGAGCTTAAACGCTGGGGGAAACATTTGCTCATGACTTATGTTTATTTTTTAACGAGCTTGAACTCTGCGACAACATTGCTCGCCAGTCGTATGATAAGAAATGTCTCCTTCGAGATGCTATTTTGAAGTGGCTTACATCTCTAAATCTTTGCCACGGATCCTTTCTTTATGCAAGTTAGGAAACGACTAGCCTTACGGGTTTAAAGGGTTAGAGGTCCTACAAATTTAAAAAATAAATGGCCGCTCTTCGCTTGCATGCGGAAAGGTTTGCATGCCCCCAGGTATAGCGAAGTAGAGTTTCCAGGTTACCCTTCAATTTGCAGACAAAACGTTTGTTCTATCGGGAAAGGCCTACCTTCTAATAGAGGTATCTTATCTAGTCTAATCCCCTTTTCTTATATGGACGGGTATCGGACTAGTCATATATCCTTTGCTGAAACCTACCCTATACCCAGAGTTTTTCTGTCGAAGTAGACCAGGGTGCATGCTCGCTGGGTTTCAGTCACACCTTCCTGAATCACTCGCGCTCATCAGGTAGATGGACTGGAGACCGATGAGACATTTCTTGCGTGAAAAGACTATTTAGGGATGGCATTTGACTATTTGCGATGTGTGATCTGGGGAATGACATTTGGTCCACGAGCTTGACTATTCTGCCTTCGTGCGGAAAACACATTACTCTAAATAGTGAGGAGACGATGGCTCCCATGTAATAAATATAGTCACGTCCAAGGAGTAGATTATAATCTAAAGGTCCTTGAACTACCATAACGTTCATGTGAACAATTTTCCTTCTCAAAGTAATGGGCACATTTGGAAGGATCCATAAAGGTCGACTGGTTCCCTTGTCGAAGCCTGTCGGATTTCTCATTTCAGGCAAAAGCGATGGCGAACGAAGCGCTTTCCAAGAAGTTGAGGAAAGGATACTCACAAAAGCCCCTTCATCAGTGATGGTACCATCCATAACCATTTTGTAAGCTTGTACAATGATTTTGAATGGTACACTGGCTGGTAAATGGGGTCTGCCTAGTAGATTCCAGTCGAAGGAAACGACTAGGTTGCTTGGTGGTGGGACCGAATAGACGGCCGGATATGATTCTGATGAACTTCCTTGCTGCGATAAAGGAACGGGAGGACTGCTCCCAAGCTCATCGGAGTCTATGTTGATGAAAATAATTTGAACGCTTCCTCTTCAGTGACGGTATCATTCGAAGATGAACACTCTGAAGCTAAGACCTGGTCAACTGCCGTATCGACACTTTGACTTTCGTCTGGTATGGATTCAGAGGGTTCATTTTCAATGATAGGTGCTTCGACTGACCACAATGATGGGCCAATCAGATTTTCAACTGGTGGAGGGCTTGACAAGAGTTTTTGATATCCAGGAGGAATTCGTAGCGGTGAAACCGGATGATTATCCAAAACTCTTTTAGCTCATCAAGGAAGGGACAACGGTGGATGGCGTGATCGCCTTCACACAACTTACAAGGAAGTTTAGGATTCCTTCTTTGTCCATGCGCTTCACTTTCAATGGTTGATGGTGAGAATTCAACATGATCGCCAGAGGTTGATGCTACTAGATTGTGCAAATGACGAGACCAGTCCCTTAAGATCCGAGGGATGCAGGGACAATCTCGGTGATAGTGGTCTCCATTGCAAATTACACAAGGAGATTTAGGTTTCGACTGTGCGGTGTGTGAATTTTTGCTAGACGATACTCGGTTGCTCCCTTTCGATTTTGGTTCCTCTTTCTTCTTTTCCTTTTTCTCTTTCTGCTTCTTCTTCTTCTCAGTTAGTTGATTTTTGGCCTTATCGGCTTGTTGAAGCCTCGAAAATCGTTGCACCAACATTGGGGAAAACCACCCGGTCCGGACCTTAGTACAACTCCTTTTCCGTTTGGGATAGTGGCTCCGACTGGGGATAAGGGGACCAGTTTCCCAAGGAATAGATAAATGGGATGAATGATTACTTCGTAGATAACAGTAGCGATAGGTGGATGACTAAAACTATTGACAGAAATATAAATCAATTAAACTATCCCGGGAATCTATTTGAACTTCTAAAGCGTAGCTTTTGAAGTTCTATGTCTAAAAACACAATTATATAGATGATTGTATTCTCAAGACATAGATGTTAAATCATTCCAGATTACTGTATCTAAATAGTTAGATGCAGTGATTAAAGTGATGCTACACTTTATACATTCATACCATTAACACATACATGATTAGAAAATAAGGCATATCATCAAAACATCCAATAGTGGTATGAATAAGATTTCCTGTTGTTGCGCATGCATACAATTAATGATAGCAGGAATAATTACACAGCAAAATCACATACACAGGATGAATTCCAACAAAAGATAGAAATAACATTTGAATAGTAGGTCACTACGGATATAGACCGCTATGTATAGCTTCTGCTCCAACGCGTAAACTTTTCTCAAATCAATGACAGTGGTGCACAATTGAACCAAGAAATTTCTTCATTAAAGTAAAAGCAATTGGTCAAGTTTCATAATAAAAAATAAAGGCTGAAGCACAATAGTGCAAACTTTAGTCTGTTAAGTCTTATTACAAAATTTTACGACCCTTTCTAAAAACATGAAAGGGTCTATAAATACTAAACTAATCTAAATATCTACAAAACAAAAATGCTAATTATTCTGATATCAATAACTTCTCGTTGCTATTTTCTCTGGCAATCTAAGGAGCTGGATGATGACTCATTCTGTCGGCTGTTTATCTTTAAACCTTAGTTGATTGATGGCAAGCATCGGCTGAATCTCTGGAGGTTTGTTTATCCGTGAACTGAGCTGGGCAGCAAAGGTGGCATCTTGGATGTCGGGGATCATGCATTGAACGACATCGGTTAAGCATTTGAGGGTGGCTCTTTGTTCATAAGGCTTAATAAGAAAATGCCAATATATTTCTATGCTTAAACTGTTAACCCCGACGATTAACCTTCCTCTGTTCTCTAACTCTGGGTAACATGATTGTTCCAATGTATGTGCTGTAATTACCTTTCCGGGTGTACACTGGGTAACAATGTTTGCCAAGTAGAGTGTATCGTTGACCAGATCAATTAGATTGTTAGAAGTCAATGTGCACCTTGAAGCTGCCCTTTCTGCTTTCATTACCTGTGTATGCCATTATGTGAATAATATGTTTTTATGAACTTCAAGTATTTTTGGCAAATTGGAGTCTTTTCCTGATTTTGAATCTTGCCATTCAAGGTGTGCTGTGATAATTTCATCGGCTTGATTCAATTCATCTCTTACTTTTTCTACCTGCTCATTCACAGTTGTAGTTAACTCGCAAAGTGGTTCCGCTTGAGAGAGGTATTGAGCCAATAGTTTAACTTGCGCTATAAGCACATTGTTGATTATCATTGCTTCTTTTCTAAATTCCATTACCTGCGAGTCTCCTTTGAAATTATCCAGTTGTGCCATGATCTGGGCGATATGCTCATCCTTAGTTTTCAACAATTGCTCATTTGCTGCTTTTAATTGTTCCAAAGCCTCATTCAACTCATTCTGTCTATGGATTTCCGCCTGATTGATGTTCTGTTTCTCCTCCTCCCATTGCCTAGTCAATTGGCCATTTATTTGTTGTTGTTGTTCTAACTGTGCCTCGGTTTGTGTCACCTTTTGTTTTAGATCTGCCAACTCTTCTTGCAAAGTGGAAATTTCCTGATCTTTAGTCTTTAACAAAAGACTTACCTCTGATGCCTTGTCGATAGTAGCAGCTGAATAAGCTCCAGCATACTGTGACAGTTTGGTTAGATCATCGGAGGGATCTTGTTTCCCCTTCCACACTACATTGCCCATGACTATTGACTCGGGAAAGATGGAAGGTTGATCAGGCCTTTGTCTCTTTCTCGATCGCTTTACCACGGCTTTATATTTTGGGCTGTAGAAGACATTCAAAGGAGGAATATCTTCTACTTGTAGAGTGATTTGTTCACTAGGACCTTTTGGAATAATTTCCACGTCTCTTGATTTAGGTGTGCCGCTGGTTATGCTTAAAGTCTGAGATGAGGTTTTATCCTGTACACTGCTGCTTTTGGGAGTATCAGTACTCTGTGAGTCTTTACTTCCACCGATAATGGTGCTGAAATGCTGCCATTCTTTTTGCAATTGAGGGTCTGTGACAACACCTTTATTAGTATCGGTGGTGTTTTGTTTAGACTGGGATTCCCTAAGCAGTTGTTCTTGTTTTTCCCTTTCTTTCTACTCCTGTTCTTTCTGCTGTTTCTCTGCCTGTTCTTTTTCTTTCTGCCGCTTTTCTGCCTGCTCTTTTTCTTTCTGCCGCTTTTCTGCCTGCTCTTGGCGCTGTCTATCTTCCTCTTCTTTTCTCAAGCGTTCTTGTTGTTCTTGCTTCATTTTTTCCTCTCGATCTTTCTTTTGTTGCTCCTCTTGCTCTTTATTATTGGTCTGTATTGTAACAGGAGGTTTCTTTGTCTGTTGTTGGCCAGGCTCGCTTGATGATGCTGCTTGGGCTGTTATTAATAAATCCAGAGGCAGAGTTTGCAACCTCTGTTCTCTGAGTTTATTAAACTCAATTAACCTTTCATCGTTATATCGCATCTTAGCGAGTTGCATGACCTGAAATATCGATTCAGCTGATTTGAACATGTCATCAAACATGTCTTCCTTATGATCGAATAATGCTAATTTAGCATGTTCCAAAGCAGCGTATGCTGTTCGCTTTGGGTCGAATAGCCTATTTGGAAGTGTAGCAAAATTTAAGGCTTGAATCTTCATAGCTTCTTTTTCTGCATGTTTTAGATCATGCAAGGTGAAGACCCCACATCTGAAGGGGAAAGTAGGCCAGCCCCTTTTCTTCTCCTTTTTAAGAATCTGAGTGGTGCTTTCTGCTGTAATTTGGTAAGCAATTTCCCTTGCTAACAGTTTATCGGGGACATATAAAGGAAGGACATGAGGGTTGGCTTGACTGCCAAAAACTCTAATATAAGTGAAATATTCTTCTCCGAACCAACTACCCACCGCAGGCAAATCAAAAGAAGCTAGGTAGGATATCCTTGGGATAGGCTTATAAAAAATTGCATAATATACAGGAACCATGAAACCATTGAAAATCTGGTACATGTGGTTTTTATAAGATGTTTTCCACATCTTACGATGATAAATATGAATGGGCAAGGGATCCTGCGCGGTCCTCCTCCAGCCAAGAATAGGGAATTCAGAATTAAAACACAAAGTATCCAAGATATATGCACTGTAGTAGAAAGGGGGAATTTTCCTTTCAGTGACTCTGGTTTTGTTCCTGAAGTCACTAACAGCTAATGCCAGCTTATCTGATAGAATAGTGGCCCAATCCATAATAGTGTTGTTTACTGCCGCTTCCATGAGAGGAACCATTTCAATGGTAAAAACGACAGAATCATGTAAACCCCACAATCTACACATCATTATACCGGCATAACAATAAGGAGAACACAAAGAGGCGACTGAGTACTTACCGGAGGATTCATGTCTGTGTTTATTTGGATTCTGCCTCCATTCCTTGATAGGTTCAGATTCGACCTCGTATTCACTTGCAAATTGTTTTAGAAAAGCGCTATTATATACCTTCTCTGGCTTAGGCAAATGATACATTTGCCTCAGATCTTCAGGTTTAAATGACCCAAAAATTCTCCCATCCTTTGTGATGAAAGTTCTATCAGTGATGGGGATTTCTTCAATTGCCCATTTCACCACATCAGTATACGGGAGAATTTGCTCTCTTGCTGCAATTCTATGGAGGAACGAATCTGCCAAATCCTTAATAGAACCTTCCGACCTTTTAGGTGAATCCGCGGTAGCTTCTTCTTCTGCTTGTGTTGGTTTTTCAGCTTCTATTAAATCGTAAGTCCCTTGCCAAGTTGTCCTGGTTAGGCCTGCGCATGTAGTGTCGGATATTAAGCCTTTTTTACTATTTAGCGCTGATTGTCCTGCAGCTGGTGGGTTTGAAACACCGGCAACCTTTTTGGACTTTTTACCCATCATGTTTGAATCCTTTTGTATAACTGTATCCTGCACAGGGAATAAGATTCAGCGTAACACAAAGATAATAGTAAAATTCAGAGATGATAGCAGAATGTAAAAGATGAACGTTGATATATCCTGCTTTTATCAAACGGCGCGGAGACAATCTATAGGCGGATCTTAGGGCAGAGATTCATTATGTAACCGTATAGGGCCTGCCACCTTTATAAATGCCCATTATTCCCAAATTTGATTGAAAATCTCTTAAAGAAAGTAAAGGGCGTATGGGCGGTCGAGCGGGAGTAATTATGCCTTAATTACCAATGAATTAGGATCTCCAATCACTTTATTGGCTTTTGCATTGAAAATCGTGCTTTATCGCATCGCATTGGAAAGGAGGGCATGAATGGTTTTAACAATGAGTTTGAATATCGCCGATCGCCGATTGCGATATCACATCGGCGAAAGGCATATGTGCATTAAGGACGATACAAGAGGATTGCCGATTGCGAAATCGCATCGGCAGAAGGCATATGCGCATATATTTACAAAATTAAAGGAGCGGGGCCGATTGCGATATCGCCGATAGCTTTATCGCATCGGGGCTTTACCATGCGGTGTATTAGGGGTATACATAAGGGGATTTCCGATTGCGATATCGCCGATAGCTTTATCGCATCGGGGAAAGGCCGTATGTCATTTGGTACATTGCTTGTGTGTTTTTGCGATATGCGATCTTTCGATCGCTTTATCGCAAAACTTTATTTGCGCTTTATGTCTGCTTTCAAATGAATAAAGCTTTGATATCAATTTTATTTCTAAGAGGGACCCATTCCATATTTTAATGTTTTTTGAAAAAGATAATTATGAAATGGGGGGGTTGTTTTGCAAGGCACAACAATTGGCGATTCACTGGGAGAACCAGTTATCTCTGGAAAAATCAAGAATACTTTATAACTTTCTGAAATAGAGTTTCAACCATCAGGAAAATTCTGATATAGCTAGGCATCTATGTATTCTGAACATTACAGAAATAATTTTGATAAGCTCCTTCTTTCAAAAACTTTTAGAATTGGTACATTTAAAGTTTCAAATAGGCTTTGCTTGGTTTATTAATATTAAGAATAGGAAAGTTTTTCCAAATCAGCTTTTATAGTCTACTCACCTGTCATAGGTAGAGCCTCTGCTGCCAGCAAACGTTTATAGTCTCGACAGGGATACCTTTTAACCATGTAATTTTCCATTGTCCCATCCAATGAAGATTGTGATTATCAGAACGAATTTAAAAACATATTTTCGTATTTTGTTCATTTTCATTTTTTCTCTGAATTCTTTTATAAGATAAAAAGCCATTGTCCTGGTTTGGTAGCCAGCTATTGACAATGCCACTCACTGGTAGTAGTCTAACTGAACAAGCTAGCTCGTAATGAGATTCCTTGTCTTGAGATTTCAAGCCATTACCCTGTTTTGGTAGGCAGTATTGGTAATGTCAGCTAAGCTATTTCCCTTATGAACACGGTAAGCAGGCTCATGATAAGACCTCTTATCTTTAATATCTTTATATTTTAGAATTACACTCTGAAAAATCATCATCTTTAATGGATGGGGTGGACAATTATATCTTTGAGAATTGATGGATGACAGGTTGAGAGTTTAAGATGCTAATATTGAATTAACTTCTATTCGTAACATTAATGACCATTTGAGGCCAATTTGAAAATAGAAATGAACCTTATTACTTTCAGGCTCTGAAGAAGAATTGATCAAAGTTAATATGTGATTTCTGAATACAATAGTAGCTAATTTCCCAAAAAGCATTCCTTTTTAGTTGAAAGTTCTACTACTTGAAAGCAAATATTTATGATAATTCTATGAGACAACCCTTTCAAGAATAGTGAGAAGTCAATGGAATATGTCTTTAAACTTTATTTCCTAAAAACTTACAAACTAAGAAAAATTCTATAAGAACAAAAGGGAGAAGGGGTTACCTTCTCAATTAAAGAATTTTTCAGGATAAGGCCATTTACGGGGAGAGGCTCCCTCACACCTGTCAAATTTTGCAACAAAAAGGTTGAATGGCCTATTTTTTCACAGATCTGAAATGGCCCAAGCGACAGCTTTTGGAACTTGGTGTGTTTACCTTTGTCCTCATGGGCTTTATCCCATTTCAGAACTAAATCACCAACTTGGAATTGTTTTGATCCTGATGAGGCTGAGTCGAAAGCTGCTTTGATGATTTGCTGATGTTTGGCATGGGTATCGCTTGCTTTTTCCCTCTCTTATTCAAGTTTTAAGATTTGATCATGTCTGAGCTGAATAGAAGAGGAAGGAGTTTGTTCGATGAATTGTACTAGGGCTAAAGAGGGTAAAACAAGATTTGTAGGCAATATTGCTTCCTTCCCATATACAAGATTGAATGGAGAGGTTCCTATGGAAGCCTTTTGAGTTATCCTATCAGCCCATAATGTAAAGATCAATGTTTTATGCCAATTCCTATGATTTTGCTCGATTGTTCGTTTAATAATTTTGATCAGATTTTTATTAGTGGACTCTGCCAAACCATTACCTTGAGGGTAGTAATTAGCTGAGTACTTTACCTTAAATCCTCTTTTAACAGCAAAATCAATCATAGAATTACCTGAGAAATAAGAAGCATTATCAAATACAAGAGCAGTTGGAACACCAAACCTGGTAATAATGAATTGGTCAATGAATTCAATAATTGCCTCAGAATTTGCTGTCTTCAAAGGAACTACTTCCACCCACTTGGTGAAGTAATCAGTAGCAGTGAGAATGTACTTATGCTGTTTTGAAGAAGGTGGATTAATTTCCCCGATGATATCCAGTCCCCATTGATCAAATGGTTGTTCAATGTTAACTGGTTGTA
The DNA here is from genome assembly GCA_000404065.3 of Pinus taeda. NCBI lineage: Eukaryota > Viridiplantae > Streptophyta > Pinopsida > Pinales > Pinaceae > Pinus > Pinus taeda. Next base: position 109,745 of record APFE031034868.1, on the reverse strand, counting down.
GAGGGAAAGCTGATTTTCGTTGTCTTCCACTAGCAGTTTGGCAATTGAGGCATTTTCTCACATACTCATGGGTGTCTCTAAAAAGGGTTGGCCAATAGTATCCGGCATGGATAATCTTGTGAGCCGTTGTGTCAGCTCCAAAATGTCCTCCTGCTGGTCCATCATGTAATTCCTGCAACACCTTTTGAGCTTCAGTTTTCTCAAGGCATCTTAGCAAAATAGAGTCATAATTCTTTTTGAAAAGCACATCATCAATAAGTAAAAAAACTCTTTGCTTTTAATCTGATGGCCCTTTTGCTTTTGTAAGATAAATGAGGGGGAGCATGACCATTTTTTAAATAAAATATCAAATCTGCATATTGAGATTCTGGATCAGTGACACTTATCTGATTGATTTCTTCTGTTGGACCCGTGTCGCTTGATTCAGGTATGTTGGAAGCTCCTGCTAATATCTTGCAAAAACCTTGGCCTCTAACAATCTTTGCTGGCCTAATGTCTAAATCATACTCTTGAAGTGCGGTGACCCAATTAGCCCTTTTTTCACCCAATTCCCTTTGCATTAATAGTTGCCTAACAGCTGAAAAAGGAACTATTACTTTCGTATGGGTTTTTAGGAGGAAGGTTCTATAATGTTTAACTGCTTTGAACACAGCAAAGGCTTGTTTTTCTACATCAGAGTAGTTTAATTCGGCACCCTGAAGATTTGAGCTAAAAAATGAGACAGGTGCCTCCAAGTTGTGATCGTTCATTTGGGTAAGTACTGCTGCATATGAAGTATTGGATGCGATGGTGTACAATGTGAAAGGATTGGAGAAGTTTGGAGTAATCAAGGAGGGGGCATTGATGATGGATTGCTTTATCTGATCAAAAGCTTCTTTTTCTATTAATCCCCACTTAAAAACTGCATTCTTCTTAATCATTGATTGGAGGGGTAAAATAATATGAGAAAAATCAGGTACAAATCTTTTAACAAAATTTATCTGACCGAGGAATGACTGCATTGATTTCTTGTTGTGAGGGGAAGGGATCTCCGAAATCTCTTTGATCCGATCAGGATCAATATAGATGCCATCCCGAGATACAATAAAACCTAGGAGTTTCCCTTGATCCAGAGCAAAGAATGACTTTTTGGGGTTCAGAGAGATTCCATACCTTTTACATCTTTGAAAGATCTGATTTAGGTCATGTAAATGATTGGATCTTTTTTTAGAAAACACAGTTATGTCATCTAAGTAGATGACTACTGATCTATTAATCAATCCCCTAAAAGCAGTGTCCATAGCTCTTTGGAAAGTTGCTCCTGCATTTATAAGTCCGAAGGGCATCTTTTGATATGCATATGTTCCCCATTTTGTTCTAAATGTTGTTTTGAGTTGGTCATCAGGATGAACTAAGACTTGGTTGTATCCTGAAAAGCCGTCCAGAAAAGACATTAATTCAGAACCTGCCACTGATTGGAGTATTTGCTCCATAGTAGGCAATGGAAAATTGTCCTTTAAGCTTGCTCTGTTCAAATTTCGGAAATCGATACAAATTCGAATGTCGCCATTCTTTTTCCTGACAGGCACCATATTAGAAACCCAATTGGAATGTCGGACTGGGAAGATAATCTTGGCTTTGAGGAGTTTGTTAAGCTCCGACTTAATCTGACTTTCCAAATTGGGATGTATTTTTCTTAGCTTCTGTTGTATAGGTTTTTGATCTGGAAGCATTGGGATTGTATGATGGATAATAGACGTGTCATAAGTCTTTAAGTCATCATATTTCCAAGCAAAAACGTGTTTATTCTTTCTCAACAGTTAAACAAATGCTTCCTTTTCTTGTATAGAAAGTCCTAGTCCTAAATTTATATTCTGAGGAATTTGATCAGTACCCAAGTTTATTAATTCAAACCTTAGGGTAGAACTTTGGATATTTGTATTGGTTACAGGTTTAAACCTATCCTTTATATCATAAAGATCCTCAAGTTTCACCACTGGCTTGGGAATTTCATTTTCTTGGGATGCCTCTTTAATTTGGGAATCATGTTCGTCTTCTTCTATGATCTGGTTGTCATAGGACTTTTCAGAAGTCAAGAAATGTAAGATATCATTATCATGATTAAAAACTCTCCAATTAGTGATATTGTCAGGAATTGAAGGTCTGAAAATTAACTCTACAGAAAATCTATCAGGGCTGTAGTCTTCTGAAGGTAGGAGCTTTGAGGCTACATTAGCCAGTAGGTCAGCAGCTGAATTCTGGGATCTGGGGATAGAAGAAATATTAAATGCTAAGAAATGTGAAGTAAGGTCTTGCACAAGTGATTGGTAATGTTTTAGATGATTTGAAAGACAATGAATTGCGTTTCTAACCTGTTTAACAATGATTTCAGAATCACCAAAAACTTTTAAGTATTGCACTTTAAGGTCGATTGCTTTATATAAACCCTGGACTAGGGCTTCATATTCAGCTGTGTTATTAGTGCATTCGAATTCTAACCTGCAAGACAGCATTGTTCTTTCCCCATTTGGATTAACCAAAATGCAACCTGCTCCTGAGCCTTCATTAGACTTAGAGCCATCAAAGTATAAAGACCAAAATAAAGGGGTATTAACAGTGGTATTTACAACCTTTTCATAATCATTGAAACATCTAGACTTGTGTGTTTGTGAAAAATTTTCAATCTGAGATGTGAAATGATTAACTGAGAAAGGGGAGGGTTGTGCAACAAAGTTGCCAAAGAATGACTCGGATGAATAATTGCCCAAAATATTATTGTTGAAAGCTACAGGGTGATTTTCCTGTTCGAAATCGGTAACTGTATAGGTCATATGTTTTTCTCGGTCTATCTTTATCTGATTTGGCTTGCCTTTATAAGGGAGCCACATGTGTGACCAATCAGTAGAGATGTACCCATGCAATTTTTCAGACCAATCTCTGCTCAAAATCAAACCATAAAACTCAGGTATGTCGGCTATAAGGATATCAATTCTTTGTACTACTCTGGGATCAGCAGACAACCTAATGATTACAAAATTAATTTCTCCAACAACTTGCACCTTAGTCCTGTCTAATTGAACAATATGGATAACAGACTTCTGGGGTTCAATGTTCAATTTGGAACAAACTGAAGCAGGCATTATGTTAGAAGATGCACCCGAGTCAATTAAACAGTTGTGCAAGTTTCTATTATAGATTTCATAAGTTAGGAGAAATGGTGGGGTGTGAGAGCTTGACCTGTCACCAATTAGGACGGAATCTGTGGCTTCAACCATGCCTGGAGGAGACTGACCTAAGTCGTTTGCAGCCTTTGAACTAGGGAGAGGAGTAGAAGGGACAGCATTCAACTCTTTCATGAGTAACTTTTGCTGATGTTTTAGCTTGCTAAGCTCAAACATGGTTATGTTGGCTTTGGTCTTTTTCATATCATCAACGATATTGTACTCCATGGGATCGGACACCACTAACGTCTTAGAAGTTGACGGGGGAGTTGAGGGCTGGTTTGGAGCGACCGGTGCAGGTGGTTTCTTTGGAGGAATTTTTTCTTTTGTTGTAGTAGCTCCTGCGCTCCTTTTCTTTGAATTTACCTGAACAGGCTCAGGAGCACCTTTACTCCTAGTGGCGACTGGAAAGGCTTCTTCTTCGTTATCAGTATCAGGATCGGGGAGTATGAAATCCCACATTCCATGACACTCAGCCACTTCTTCTTCTTCGTCGGATGGTGGGGTTGCCTCTTCTTCTTCTTCTTCCTGGTCGGAGTCGGCATTTGATATGACATTAGGTGGTTTGGCTTCTGTTTTCTTGTAAGTCCTAAAAGGTCTTTTGCTTGATGTTTCGGCCACCTGTTTTTTAATGTCAATCATTTCATTGGACAGTGTTTTCAGGACTTTTTGTAGTCCCTCCATATCATATGGGTCTTTATAACTTTTCTTTTTGGAGTCTTCTTTAAAAGAGACTTTTTTGGCTTTTCTATCTTCCAAGGCAGCTTTCTTTTCTAAAGAATTAATGCGCTTCTCAACATCAAGTGATTCTTTCATGTTTTCAGCTAAGGTAGGTTTCCCAGCCCGATCTACGAAAATAGCTATATTAGCAGGTAGGGCAGTGATATACCATTCGCTTCGTATTTGTTCACTTGGTTTGGAAGCTGTAGGGATTTTATTAAGGAGTTTATTGAAACGGAGCTTAAAATTCCTTGATGGGTTCCCTATTGTTCTATCCTTAAGTTTAGAGAGATCATTTATTAAGGTTGCTAAAGACCTATCATCTCCATACTTAGTCAGGAACTGCTCTTGGCACGTATTCCAGTTAGTAATGGATCCAGAGGGTAGAGAAAAATATCAGGATCCAGCCGATCCTTGTAAAGTATAAGGGAAAATTCTGACAACAACATCTTCATGGGCTACCCCTTTTAGGTTGACCGATAGCATAAAATTATTAATATGTTCTTCGGCCTGAGTTCCATCATCTGGGTTGAACTTAGGGAGCCACTTTTCAGGTGCATCTGGTAAAGGATGCAATGGCGCAAGCATATTGACCGCGCCCGGCCTCGTCCATGGATCTGCCATTGTAATAGTACCAGGGGTTGATACTACTATTGGGATTCCAGATGTATGGGAAGAAGATGATACTGAAGGGTGAGCCGATTGAGATGTTGAAGCTCGTATTCCCTGGTGGACAACAATATGCAGTGGAGGAGTGGGTGGTCGACTTTCCAGATGAGGAGATGAAATGGAGGATGTGGATGAAAGTTCACTATGAGATTCCTCAGTGTACTTCTTGGCCCTTTTCCTTTCGGGAAAGGGGAACTGAATGGGTTCGATACCAAGTTTTCCACTTTGCAGTCTAGTAAGTGGATGGGATAGAGTGAACTGCGAAGTCGTACTGCTTTGAGATACCTCAGATCTTTGTGGCGAGATAGAGAAAGTCTGAAGTTGATGGATAAGAGACTGGACTTCAGGAGATTCAAGACTCAATTGTTCTGAGGGTTGATGGGTGCGAGCAGTGGTGGTTAACTCCTGTTCTTCTTGATTACGCGTTGGAGAACCAGCACGCGATCGAGAATGAATAGGAGACTTGGAGGGAGAATTACTCTTGGAATGGCCTGTGGTTTTTGGTTTACTTGCCATTCATAGTTGAGGCCCTCCTTCTAGCGCCAAAAATGTTGATGCCTCGAAAATCGTTGCACCAACATTGGGGGAAACCACCCGGTCCGGACCTTAGTACAACTCCCTTTCCGTTTGGGATAGTGGCTCCGACTGGGGATAATGGGACCAGTTTCCCAAAGAATAGATAAATGGGATGAATTATTATTTCGTAGATAACAGTAGCGATAGGTGGATGACTAAAACTATTGACAGAAATATAAATCAATAAACTATCCTGGGAATCTATTTGAACTTCTAAAGCGTAGCTTTTGAAGTTCTATGTCTAAAAACACAATTATATAGATGACTATATTCTCAAGACATAGATGTTAAATCATTCCAGATTACTGTATCTAAATAGTTAGATGCAGTAATTAAAGCTATGCTACACTTTATACATTCATACCATTAACGCATACATGATTAGAAAATAAGGCATATCATCAAAACATCCAATAGTGGTATGAATAAGATTTCCTGTTGTTGCTCATGCATACAATTAACGATAGCAGGAATAATCACACAGCAAAATCACATACGCAGAATGAATTCCAACAAAAGATAGAAATACCATTTGAATAGTAGGTCACTCTGGATATAGACAGCTATGTATAGCTTCTGCTCCAACGCATAGACTTTTCTCAAATCAATGACAGTAGTGCACAATTGAGCCAAGAAATTTCTTCATTAAAGTAAAAGCAAGTGGTCAAGTTTCATAACAAAAAATAAAGGCTGAAGCACAATAGTGAAAACTTCAGTTTGTTAAGTCTTATTACAAAATTTTACGACCCTTTCTAAAGACATGAAAGGGTCTATAAATACTAAACTAGTCTAAATATCTACAAAAAAAATGCTAATTATTCTGATATCAATAACTTCTCGCTGCTATTTTCTCTGGCAGTCTAAGGAGCTGGATGATGACTCATTCTGTCGGCTGTTTATCTTTAGACTTTAGTTGATTGATGGCAAGCATCGGCTGAATCTCTGGAGGTTTGTTTATTCGTGAACTGACCTGGGCGGCAAAGGTGGCATCTTGGATCTCGGGGATCATGCATTGAACGGCATCGGTTAAGCATTTGAGGGCGGCTCTTTGTTCATAAGGCTTAATAAGGAAATGCCAATACGTTTCTATGCTTAAACTGTTGACCCCGGCGATTAACCTTCCTCTATTCTCTAACTCTGGGTAACACGATTGTTCCAATGTATGAGCTGTAATTACCTTTCCGGGTGTACACTGGGTAACAATGTTTGCCAAGTAGAGTGTATCATTAACCAGATCAATCAGATTGTTAGAAGTCAATGTGCACCTTGAAGCTGCCCTTTCTGCTTTCATTACCTGTGTATGCCATTCTATGAATAATATGTTTTTATGAACTTCAAGTATTTTTGGCAAATTGGAGTCTTTTCCTGATTTTGAATCTTGCCATTCAAGGTGTGCTGTGATAATTTCATCGGCTTGATTCAATTCATCTCTTGCCTTTTCTACTTGCTCGTTCACAGTTGTGGTTAACTCGCAAAGTGGTTCCGCTTGAGAGAGGTATTGAGCCAATAGTTTAACTTGCGCTATAAGTACATTGTTGATTATCATTGCTTCTTTTCTAAATTCCATTACCTGCGAGTTTCCTTTGAAATTATCCAGTTGTGCTGTGATCTGGGCGATATGCTCATCCTTAGTTTTCAATAATTGCTCATTTGCTGATTTTAATTGTTCCAAAGCCTCCTTCAACTCATTCTGTCTATTGATTGCCGCCTGATTGATGTTCTGTTTCTCTTCCTCCCATTGCCTAGTCAATTGGCCATTTATTTGTTGTTGTTGTTCTAATTTTGCCTCTGTTTGTGTCACCTTTTGTTTTAGATCTGCCAACTCTTCTTGCAAAGTGGAAATTTCCTGATCTTTAGTCTTTAACAAAAGACTTACCTCTGATGCCTTGTCGATAGTAGCAGCTGAATAAGCTCCAGCATACTGTGACAGTTTGGTTAGATCATCGGAGGGATCTTGTTTCTCCTTCCACACTACATTGCCCATGATTGTTGACTCGGGAAAGATGGAAGGTTGATCAAGCCTTTGTCTCTTTCTCGATTGCTTTATCACGGCTTTATATTTTGGGCTGTAGAAGACATTCAAAGGAGGAATATCTTCTACTTGTAGAGTGATTTGTTCACCAGGACCTTTTGGAATAATTTCCACGTCTTTTGATTTTGGTGTGCCGCTGGTTATGCTTAAAGTCTGAGATGAGGTTTTATCCTGTACACTGCTGCTTTTGGGAGTATCAGTACTCTGTGAGTCTTTACTTCCACCGATAATGGTGCTGAAATGCTGCCATTCTTCTTGCAATTGAGGGTCTGTGACAACACCTTTATTAGTATCGGTGGTGCTTTGTTTAGACTGGGATTCCCTAAGCAGTTGTTCTTGTTTTTCCCTTTCTTTCTGCTCCTGTTCTTTCTGCTGTTTCTCTGCCTGCTCTTTTTCTTTCTGCCGCTTTTCTGCCTGTTCCTGTCGCCGTTTATCTTCGTCTTCTTTCCTCAAGCGTTCTTGTTGTTCTTGCTTCATTTTTTCCTCTCGATCTTTCTTTTGTTGTTCCTCTTGCTCTTTATTATTGGTCTGTATTGTAGCAGGAGGTTTCTTCGTCTGTTGTTGGCCAGGCTCGCTTGATGATGCCGCTTGGGCTGTTATTAATAAATCCAGAGGCAGAGTTTGCAACCTCTGTTCTATGAGTTTATTAAACTCAATTAACCTTTCATCGTTATATTGCCTCTTAGCGAGTTGCATGACCTGAAATATCGATTCAGCTGATTTGAACATGTCATCAAACATGTCTTCCTTATGATCGAATAATGCTAATTTAGCATGTTCCAAAGCAGCGTATGCTGTTCGCTTTGGGTCGAATAGCCTATTTGGAAGTGTAGCAAAATTTAAGACTTGAATCTTCATAGCTTCTTTTTCTGCATGTTTTAGATCATGCAAGGTGAAGACGCCACATCTGAAGGGGAAAGTAGGCCAGCCCCTTTTCTTCTCCTTTTTAAGAATCTGAGTGGTGCTTTCTGCTATTATTTGGTAAGCAATCTCCCTTGCTAACAGTTTATCGGGGACATATAAAGGAAGGACATGAGGGTTGGCTTGACTGCCAAAAACTCTAATATAAGTGAAATATTCTTCTCCGAACCAACTACCCACCGCAGGCAAATCAAAAGAAGCTAGGTAGGATATCCTTGGGATAGGCTTATCAAAAATTGCATAATATACAGGAACCATGAAACCATTGCAAATCTGGTACATGTGGTTTTTATAAGATGTTTTCCACATCTTACGATGATAAATATGAATGGGCGAGGGATCCTGCACGGTCCACCTCCAGCGAAGAAGAGGGAATTCAGAATTAAAACACAAAGTATCCAAGATATATGCACTATAGTAGAAAGGGGGAATTTTCCTTTCAGTGACTCTGGTTTTGTTCCTGAAGTCAATAACAGCTAATGCCAGCTTATCT
>APFE031034868.1:49640-76809 GCA_000404065.3 Pinus taeda | reverse complement strand
ATTACTTATCATCACATTCCAAGAAGACTTAATGCAGTAACTGATGCATTGGCTAATTATGTATTAGACAGACATTTATGAAATATGTAAATTAACAAAACATGAGAAGCATAAGATACAATAAAAACACCATGTATATATATATATATATATATCGTGTGGCGCACCAAGGCGCTCAAAAAATAAGTGTACATGTCTGAACAATGCTGACATCCTCAGTACATCTGAGACGTATGTCTCTCAAAAAACATCAGTGGAAAATAAAACCTAGGCGTCTACTACGATAGGTTATGCTCTCTGTAGCATGCCACCGCTCGTGCCACCCACCTCAAAAGGCGGTACATCCTGGGTTCTACACCCACTGTATGGATCTGTGCAGCTATGGGGACCTCCTCGATCCCCTGGTAATCCGGGACTCCTGCCAGTAAGCCCTCAAGGTTGTGCACCACAACGTCCGTCATGTCGCCTACTGGAGGAGCTAAGGCCAAGATCGCGACACCTTGCCCATCTCTCCGTGCCTCTAGGGCCAGGCCAAGAGGTCTCGTAGGTCCCAAATCTGCACATCATAGCGTTTATTAGGACATGTACATGAAAAAATTCAAAAAACATTACAAAAGATAAAAAATCAAAAAGAGATCAAGTGTTTTACCTCCATCGTCCCACTGCTCTCCCGCAGGCAGTGGCAGGTCGGGATCACTGCGGAAGTCGATACCGGCATATGGCCAGTCCTCAACAAAGATAACCTGGCGATCTAACCACTCTCGAAAGAAAACACCCCACGACACTGAGCGACCGCCACCTCCACGTGGCATGACCCGAGCCCATTTGGTGGCCCTCATCTCCCGTGGACTGTTAGGCGGATCCACCACCATGGTCTGCAGCTGAAGGGCTGGCACCCGCTCAAACATGAGCGGGAGTAAGAGCGATCCGTAGCCAAACTGCTTCGACTCTCCACGTCGGCAGTTGCTCAATTGTCTCTTCATGCTAGTTGTCACAGCTGCTGCCCAGTTGAAAACTGTGGGCTGTAGACACTCAAGAGCTAGCAATAGGTTGGCCTTTGAGGCCTCATGATTTGCTAGACTGCTTGCTGCCCACATCACTAGAAAGAGTATAGTACGAAGGACCATGTCACCAACACCCACTGATGGAATGCTTACTTTTCCACTCCGTGTCTTGTGCACCTGTGGACACACCCGAGCCATGAGCTGGTCGAGCGTCTCGCCGCTGGGTCGTTGCCCCTCCAGGATGGGCATCACACCCCGGTGTGACAATCCAGTCAAAAAATAAATTTCCGTGGAATCGAACTCGATGTCACGGCCTCGGATCGTAAATTTCCCATCCACTGGGTTCCAAGCTCTGATCAAGAGCTCTAGGAGGTCTGGCTGTGCCCTCAAGCGTGGAGTGAGAAAGAATTTTAGCAAACCGCATGCCCGCATTGCATTTCGACATCCGGAATCGGCAAAAGTAGCAATATCTTCATTGTCGTGGGCCCTCTCTTGCCACACAAAGGCCATTGTGTCCTGCATGATCACCCAAAAACGTTAGACTGCCAGCTTTTGAAAATTATCCATTTAAATTCTTAAAAGCTAATTTTCACAGCGCCAGCGCGACTGTTTTTAAAACAGTCGCGCTGATAATGGCAGCCCTTTGTCTTTTCTCTGGGTCAGCACGGAAGCACACGTGTTTTCCGTGCTGACCCAGAAAAGTGGTATGTGTTGATAAAATCGATTAGCGCGGACCCGATGGGCAAATCCGCGCTGACCGAGAGCGTACCAACGCCCAAAAAATTTGGCCAAATGGCCAAATCCCACGGTGAAAATGCTTGAAAAAGGACTTAAAATAAAGCACAGGGCAAGAGGAACCTACCTGGAACCAGCTGTCAGAAGGATGGTGTCCGCACGATGAAGAATTCGCTCCGTCAACTTTGTAGTTCCACAACGTTCTCCAAGGCTCAAAATGGTAAAATGGTAAAAATGATTTTTATCCCCCTATTTATGGTAAAAAGTCCTTAATTGACTTTATGAAAGTGGGTTTTGTCATCTTTTATCATGGATTTAGTCCTGATGTCACTATGGTATGCCTTTATGCATGTTTTTACTATGTTTTCCGACATGTCGAACGGGTTTACGCGGGTGGTTTTCTTGTGCAGGTCCTCGGAGCTGGCAGAGTCAGGAGGATCTATATACACTTGGTCCCAAAAAATGTCATCTTTGAGCTCTTTTCCGACATAAAACAAGAAAAGATAGCCGAGCCTCCTTTCCGCTCGTTAAAAGGAACGAGAGGCGGTCGCTTTTAAAGCTCTTTTTTTGACCGTTTAAATTAACAAATATCGCCGGGTGTTTGTCGTTTCGCACTCGTTATTGGCTCTAAAACGACGTACTTCTGACCGCTTTTTTACTTTTTCGAGTCAAAGTCACTATTTACGAAAAGTACTCCTCGATCGTAATGATCGGGCGGTTCTTTCGAGCATCGTTTTATACTTTTTCGAGCTCGAGAGACACAACTTTACGAAAAAGAACCCCCCTGGAGTTTTCTTTTCCGCTGTCTTTTCAAACTCTCTAAACATGAAAAGACGCCGAGTTCTTCCTTTGTCAGACTCGTTAAAACTTAATGACATCGGACTTCGTCGAAATGACACTCCTCAAGCATATGCTATCCCCGTCAAGATTGTCATCGAAAAATAACCGGGGTACTCGCCAGAAATGGTGGGGGAAATAAAGGAATCATAATCGTCATCATCGGTAGTATGTCGCTCTTGAACATGGCATTGTTTGCATTCGTGTCTGGGTGGGGACATCTCATCTCGTTTCACATTTGCTTTCATGGGTTTGGGTTATCCTATTTGACCATTCATCTGCTCATTGTCTTGTCATCACGACCTCTGATCACTTGACCTCAAACACTGCCAAATCCGTCATTGTGTCGCCGATATGTCCAAGAGAAGTAAGCCTCTGCAAGTATAACCTCCCTCTCGTATTTCACACAAAAAATATTGTCTCTTTCTGTCTTGTGTCGATGATGTGGGAAACATTATGGCCCACCTTCGATGAAGATCACTTCCTGTCGACTTCAGCTCATTATCCAGGAAAGTGACCTGGAGACTCCCTTCCGGTACCTTGGAGCCTTCATGCCTCAATGGCAGGTTCTTCGTGTTCAACTTGAGGTTTTCATCATTGGCCTCCGATCGGATGACTCTACGGGTGTTTGACATCGGCTCATTTATTCGCACACCGTGGATTGTACCTATAGCACCTTGAGGACCATCGTCATTATTGGTGGCACCTCTCGCGTTTGTTAACAGCTTTCATCATTGGCTGGTAATCAGACGATGTTCAAGCATGTTCGACTTCGACTCCTGTATTCACATGTTTGGACTTGTACTTTGTTCGGGTTTGGATGGAGAGCAAGACCCTGGTTCTAGTCTGTTGCAGACCAGGTTGCGATTTTGTGGATCATTATTACATGACTCATTGATGGATGGCTGCGCCCATACTTGAGTCTTTTAGGATGGCTGCGACCATACCTCTTATCATCATGGTCTCTTCAGCTGGGTGGCTACGTCCATACCACATACCTTCTTCGTATGTCTTTTGGATGGCTGCGCCCATGCCTAGACTACATGTAATCGAAATATCAGTTGTATCTACGTGCAGGTTCTTCCTGGTGGTGTTCTAGTTCAACAGTTCTATAAAGCATTTCACCCCTCCCACTCTCTCGGGCTTCATGCTTTAGGGGGCATCTGTTACATAGTAATTTGTCACTGTCTCCTTGTCAGTCTCCCTACTGTGTCATGGAATCAAATCCATCATGCTCATGCTCTCTGAATTGGCCAAATAACCCTCTATGCCAAAGTTTATTTGATGATCGCGATTGTTATTGAAATAACCGCGCTGACTAGCGGCTTCTAGTGCAATTGGTGCGCTGCCAGCGTGGAAGCACACGGGTTTTCCGCGCTGGTCGAATTTCATGTCCAGTGCATCCTCTGTTTGTATTAAATCGTGCTGACATAGCTTCCCCTGTTACTGAGATGCGACGTTAGCGCGCTAGTCCAGTTATTCACCCGCGCTGATCATGTTTAAGCGAATTTGTTCTAACATCCAGCCTTCCAGATGACTCCATACCTAGTTGTTGGCCTTGTGAATGTCGCCCTCCCTTCTATGGCATGTCTATTCGTCATATGAGCCATCTTTCTTGGAGATAAGCTCATCCTTCCACCATTCATGGAGACTCCTTCTCCTATATAAGCCTCCACCATTGCCATGAGCAGCTAGTTTTGGGATATAGCTTTTGACATAGAGGAATTCATAGTGCTTTAGTGATGCTATTAATAGGCAGTTGGTGTGTTAAGTGTGGATTGCTAGAGAGCTTAAGGAAGGTTGTGAAGTCTTGTTGCCTTGTGTGAGAGAGAGAGTTGTTTGTCTTGGGAGATCTACCTCCAAGGGTGAATGCTTATGAGACTTGCTGGCTGGACCCTCTTGAGAAGGACTCAGTGTCAGAACATTGGTTGTAACTTTCTCTGTTTTTGATTAATAAAAGATAGATGACTATTGTTATGGTTCCATTCTCATTTGTCTTATGATGGTTAATGTGAATTACATCCTTTTTTACTAATGTATAGTTGCTTTTACTAGATTTCACGCTTGTGTTTGTTCTCTCTTTGCATGTGCAGGTGTCCATCCGCGAGGATAGTGGAGGATCGTGACCGACCATAGCGAAGGAGCGAGAGCAGCATCTCTTCATCAAACAATAGCACTGGAATCCAAGTAGGTGTTCATTACCCACTTTTAAATTGCAACTAGGAACTTGCATAGTAGCATTGATTGATTGTTGCTAGACCCGTTCTGGGCTAGTAGGGATCGCCTCTATCCGTAGAGGGGATTTACCTCTCCAACAATTTGGCGACTCCGTTGGGGACGTTGCTTGTGTCTTTTGTTGTTCATCCTTGTTTTGAGTTTGATTGTTATTCTCTTGCCAAAGATTGGGGATTAGTTTTCTGTTTTTGATTTCCTGGTCCACTCTGGGAAATGCCTTAATTGTGTTAAAAGCTACTACCTTGGTCTGGGAGCTTTTGGTTTGATTTTTCCTGTTTTTTAGCCTCAACGTGGTTTATATTAGAACAGTTGCGCTGACATCGCGTATCTGTTTCTTTGACTTCACTGTCATCGCGCTTGTACGTTTAACAGTCGCGCTGACCTTGTTTTCGAGCCAGCGCCTTTAATATGTGTCCTTCCACGCTGACAGTGCCAAGTTGCTACACGTGTTGTCTGGTCAATGCTTAGTTGCTGAGGGTCACCCGTGCTGATCCTGTAGAATTGAATTTTGTCCAATTTTGCCTCCTGAACCTGTTGGTTTGACTATCCCCTGCTCTTTCCACCTATTTTATGTTTTCTGAACTGTGAGATACTTGCTTGCGAAGTCTTGTTCCGCAAGGGTTCGTTTATTGCTTGTTTTTCGTTTTTGCAGAACCTTCCTCTTCGCTTTCGCTGCTTGGTTTGTATTTTGCCTTGACTTTTACAATTGCTGGAATGTGTTTCCCAGTTTGACTGGTTTTAAACTCCCATCCTCCGGGTGTTTTCTTTTCTCTATTGATTTCGCACCCTAGCCCTAGGGCATCTAGTGGCCGTGTGTGTGTCAAGCCTTCCGTGGGATCTTGTTTTCTTGTTTGACCAGCCAACTTTAGATTTGCCTTTTCACAATTGCTACTTGATTGTTTAAAAGTGTTTTGGTTGTGTTCCAAGCGATTTGCTTCCTCCTTGTTTGAATTTCCTTTTTGTCTTGCTGAGCTTAGATCACATAGCTCATAAACCTTAGTTTTTCCTTTGATTTGGAAAACTGCTTTGGTATCTTGGGGACTTTGTTGTCTTTTCATCGAGTGATTTTATTCCTTTTTCTTGGTGTAGCTATCTCTCAAAATCATTTTTAAGTGCTTTGTGCCATTGAAGAGAAAATCAAACTAATATCTTTTGCATTCAATAGTTAAAAGGGAAAAGAACATTTCGTTGATTTGTGTTTTCAAAAGAAAAGTTTCGTTTCCTTGCCATTAGTTGCATTAGATTGTTTGATTGCTTGAGTTCATTTTGTTTGATTGAAAAATTCCTAACCTTCCCATAGTTAGAATTCATCGAACGAAATGATGTTCTTGGGCATGTAGTTTGCATCTAAGTAATTGTGAGAGATCATACGGTAGGACCTGAAATCAAAACTTAATTCAAGATCAACCGTAAAATAAACCGAATTTATCTAAACACGCATTGGAACTTAACGCAAATATCTAGAGGTCTAGGCTAGAGATGTGCTTCGGCGTCGTTAAACCTAGTCACTCTTGTTTTCGCATTAAGGTTGGGTGATTCCTCCTGGTGTGATTCAATTTTGGTCTAGCACGGATTTTGGCTCACCACGTTACCGTCGCGTATATATGGGGAGGACTCCACTAGTTTGCATCCTTAATCCATAGGAAGCTGAGTCTGGCCGCCTTGTGAACCGTAACGCACCGACACAACATTCGGGAAGATTGACTGCAGTACGGAAAGTCCTTGGTTCTCATACGATTGCCAAGGTGTATAAGAAGTTTTATGGATTGCTTGGTAAACCCTTTGCTTAGAATATCTAGAGCAGTCACTTTTGATCCTTTTCGGACTCCCTAAAAGAAAAGGTGTAAGTGAGTGTCTTGTCACTTCGTGCTCATTAAACATTCAAAGGAGACTAGAGTCATATTTTCGTCCTTTTCTCGACTCTCGAAACATGAAAAGTTCAAGTTCAGTTCCTGTGTCTTAAAAATTTATTCGGCCGCGATAACATTACTTGGTTAGATCTTGTGTGCGTTTAGTTTTGAGTAGGGTTTTTATCGTTATCTTGCTTAGGGTCTTTGTTTGATCATCCTGGCGGATCCCTCAACTCTGTCTCCTGTCCCAAGTGACCAAGGGTCTCCATCTTCTGTTGCCCCTGAAACACCGGTTTGTGACGCTCTTCCCATTGTTCTGAGCATCCAACCGTTGAATTCTCGAGCCCTAGAGGACGATTTCTACGAATTCTCTTGGAACCCTGTTTGGGAGTCCTCTGAAGAGGATTTTCCTACCACTCCTGTCGGTGTCCCATCTTCGATGGCTTCTTCTGATATGGGCGACACTTCTCCTGTGTCGAGTGGGCCATCCGTCATGTCGAGTATAGACACTCCCATTTCGGCGACATCCCCCATCATCTCTACGCCCTACACCGTTACACCTTTGGGTATCACGGTGCCGGCGCGCTATAGATCATTGAGGGATGCTATGAACTCTGCAGCTTCCTCTTCTGTTTGGGGTCAAAACATCGTCCCTACCATAGGACCGTTTGTTTCCCAAGTCCACCATACTGCTGTTACAGCAGTCCCATCCAACCCGACCGTTTGTGTCGCGGCATCAACTCCAGTTGTTAGTGCCGTCACAGCATCATCTGCTGTCACTTCCGCTGCAGGCCCGTCTCGAGGCCCAGCGCAAAGTGGTCAGTCGACACATACTCCTAGAGTTGTGCACCCCGCAAGTGGTGCTCCTCCTGCTTCCAATCATATGACGGCAGAGGAGGCATATTTTCAGTACTTGCGTAATGTCCAGAGCCCAGATGGGCAAGGCCCATATTATGATCCTGAGAATCATTACTTGTTTACCTCCTTGCCTGAAGTGCCTTATGATGAGGTTTCCGTTCCGTTGAACGTGGCTTGGGGTACCACCGAGTATGGTGGTGGCCAGTACCATCAGGAACAAGGACAACAAGGACCACCCTACCAGGGTCAACAGTCCTACTCGCAGCCTAACCATGGGCAATAGTATGCTGGCCAGAATTACCCAGGTCAACAGGGAGGCCCACAAGGACAACCCAATCAGGGACAACCTTTGGTCTCTAGTGGTCCGGCTTTTACATATCTTGGGCAACCTTCTGGAAACCCGGGACAACCCAACGCTCAACAAGGACAACCCAGTACCCAGCAAGGCTACCCTTCGGGGCAACCTTATGGGAACCAGGGACAACCTTATGGATAGCAAGGTCAACCCGGAAACCAGCAAGGCAACCCTTCTGGGCAAGGGGGCCAGCCTTACGTGCAGCAAGGCCAACCTACCACTCAGCAACCATCTGGTCAACAAGGACAATCCTCAGTTGCGCAAGGGCAGCCCCTCACTTAGCAAGCTCGACCTTCTGGGCGAACGGGGCCGTCTCAGATCCGACCAGGACAACCTTCTAGCCAGATGGCTCAGCATGCAGGCGGGTACCAATCCCGACCTCCTCTTTCAGGTGGGTATCAATCCCAACATCCTTATTCGGGTGGGTACCAATCCCAACCTCTATACTCGGGCAGGTATCAATCCCAGCCCCCGTACTCGGGCGGGTATCAATCCCAGCCTCCATATTCAGGCGGGTATCAGTCCCAGCCTCCTTATTCAGGTGGGTATCAATCCCAGCCTCCTTATTCAGGCGGGTATCAATCCCAGCATCCTTATTCAGGTGGGTATCAGGCCCAACCTCCTTATTCGGGTGGGTACCAATCCCAACCCCCGCATTCAGGTGGGTATCAATCCCAATCTGGTCATCAAATGTCACCTGGTTCTCAAGCTCAGTACGGATACCAGCAACCCCAGGGACAAAGTCAATATACCCCATACCAAAATTACCAATAGCCGTAGGGTAATCCCTATCAAAATTATCAACAACCTGCTGGCCAGTATGGTAACCAATGGGGCGCTGGGGGGCAGAATCAGCAACCCGGTTCTGGAAATAACCCCTACGGTCAAAATCCTTCTGGACAAGGCCAATTTGGACCTGGCCCATCAGGACAAGGGCAATGGGGGAAACCAGGAACTGGATGGAATTCTGGTTCTACCTCGTATCCGGGACAAGTGTCTTTTAATCCTCAGCTACCATTTCTAGCGACGTTGGAACTGCCTGATGTCTCGAAGTTAACGAATGATCCCATTCTGCATAATCCACAGTGGCCACCAGTTCCAACTAAGATACCTAGTGATTGTCCCAAATTTGATGGGAAGGTCGAGGAGGACCCTCAAGCTCATGTAATGACGTATCAATTATGGTGTTCGTCAAATTCATGGCTCGATGATTCGATTCGGCTTCGCCTCTTTCAGAGGACCCTCACTGGTTCGACAGCTAAATGGTATATTGAATTGAACCGTGCGTCATTTCAAGATTTCAATTCGTTAGCCATGGCATTTTTGACTCATTTTCAGTTACCCATTCAGTATGAGACAGGGACTCACCTCCTTACGTCTCTTAAGCAGGATACTGCTACACATATCTCCGATCATATCCATGAATGGAGAAGGCGTTGCAGGTTGATCAAGTTCTGGATTCCTGATCAACTCTTCACCGACTGGTTTACGACTTTCTTCATCCCCAAGATTGCGCGGGACATTGCCATGGGAGCCTGTGTAACTGAAGAGCAAGCGATCGCACGCACTCAGTACCTAGACTTAGTTTATTCTCAGTCTGGTACTTTGTATGAGTACTTGCCGGACGCCCCCAGGCCCGGGACATCCAAGGCTCCGCCCAAGCCATCTGTTGATGGAGTCATTGGCTCTGTAAACCAGGCCCCTAAAAAATCATCCAATCCTGGGAAGCAAAAGTCAAGTGCATCCAACGAAAACACTTCTCAGGGTGTTGTAAATTCTAGTAACACTTCCGAGGTCAACGTCGTCCAGTCCACCACGGCGGGAAAGACCTCGAAAGGAAAGAAAAAGGAAAAGGGGAAAGGGAAAAATAAATCCGAGCAACCCAAACAGGAATCCTCTAAACCTCCAGCCGAGGAAGGAGCCAAATGCAAACCTAAGTATCCTTGCCTCATTTGTGAGGAAGATCACCACACTAAGGACTGCCCTAGGCAGTCTGAAGTTAGTCGTTTGTTGAAAGGTGCTCCTGGGGTCCCTGTGGTTTTGAAAGAACCCTTTCCCTCTCAGCAAACTCAGATGGTGGCTGACCCCTCTTCTTCTCCCTTCGGTTCCCAGGTCTTCATGGCTGGAACTATTCCTGTTCATATAACAACTCGAGGAAAGGAGTATCTATCGTCCGCCGGGAAGGAGCCAGAGGTTCCCTCAAGTGCTCCTTTGTCCAGCTCTGGTCCCCTCCATATCGAGAGACCGAGTACTGAGACAACAATCCGACCCCCTCCCAAAGGGGTACTTAGAAGGTCTTCTTATAACCCGAATGCTCATGCTGCCCAGCACTATAGCATTGTAGAGGACTTAGCGTAGGCTCCGTCGACTATGTCCGCCTTGGAGGTCCTTCAGAGTTGCCCCCCCCAGAGGAAGTCCCTGCTATCGGCCATCGGTGGCATCGACCCAGCAGACTCGGATTTGATTACCTTCGACCTCGAGAGCCATGTTCTTCGACTGCCTCATCAGATTGCTTTCCTCATTCAAGTCGTCATCAATTCTAAAACGATCCATCGTACAGTCATTGATGAGGGCGCATCAACCTGCATTATGTCTATTGCATGTTGGAAAGCCATCGGGTCTCCGACGCTGAGTCAGTCCCCAATGACCTTGGAAACATTCGACGGGAGAGAATCTCGACCTTATGGTATTCTTCAACGGCTACCAATTACCTTAGAAGGGAAGACTGTGGAAGTAGAAGTTGAGGTTGTGGACGCAAATCTCACATATAACCTCCTTCTGGGCCGGAGTTGGACGTACGCTATGCGTGCTGTGGCTTCATCCCTCTTCCGTGTCATTCGTTTCCCCCATCAAGGGAAAATTGTCACGGTCGACCAACTCTCTTTCTTCGCTTCCTCTTCTGAGGGAAATGTACCATTCGTTGAGCATATCACCGTTTCTCTTGAGAGTGTGGGAGCTGGACTCTTCAAAGATCCAACCCTCATGGGTGTCTTCTCCCTCCCACCTCCGAGCCTTGCTTCACTTGCTTTGGTCTCGGCTCGCTCTGATCCTTCATCGCACTCTATTGCAACCCTCGGTCCCTCCACCCATGGGGGCACCGATCCTCTAGATTGTAAACCCCGCTCGGCTGGGGAGCATGGGCAGATCATCGGTGATGTTGATCATTTTATACAACAGGCCGAGCAATGCTTACATTGTCTAGGCCGGTTATGCATCAGTGCGATAACGCGAAGCCCTGAAAAGGGTTTGACTTGAAATAAGTATCATGCGAGCTCTTTACATTTTGTACATACATATGCTTTTTTAGTGTGTTGTGTGTGTGCGTGTTTATTTAATTTTTGTCTTAGTGTGTCGGTGTGATTGCCGCTTATTGTGTCTTTTTCTTCTTGAACAGATGTCTGGATCACCTTACGTTGGTTTCGCTGATGGTGCTTCCCGCAGTACTCACAATCTGTCATCTGCGGCATGGGTGATCTACGATCCTCATGGTGAGTTAGTAGATATTCAAGGCGTGTGTCTAGGTTGTACAACAAACAATGTGGCTGAATATAGTGCTGTAATTGAATTATTAGCCGAGGCGATTAACCTCAGAATCCGCTCATTGGTTGTAAACTTAGATTCGCAGCTTGTAGTCCACCAGCTCAACGGACGATATTCCGTCAGAGATCATCGTATTTTAAGGTTGTATTTACGTGTTAAGTTATTGGAAAGAGATTTTGATTACATTACTTATCATCACATTCCAAGAAGACTTAATACAGTAACCGATGCATTGGCTAATTATGTATTGGACAGACATTTGCGTAATATGTAAATCAACAAAACATGAGAAGCATAAGATACAAATAAAAACACCATGTATATATATATATATCGTGTGACGCACTAAGGCGCTCAAAAAATAAGTGTACATGTCTAAAGTAAAGCCAACGTCCTCAGTGCATCTGAGACGTATGTCTCTCAAAAACATCAGTGGAAAATGAACCCTAGGCATCCACTACGGTAGGTTATGCTCTCTGTAGCATGCCACTGCTCATGCTACCCGCCTGAAAAGGCGATACATCCTGGGTTCCACACCCACTGTGTGAATCTGAGAAGCTATGGGGATCTCCTCGATCCCCTGGTAATCTGGCACTCCTGCCAGTAAGCCCTCAAGGTTGTGTACCACAGTCTCCGTCATGTCGCCTACTGGAGGAGCCAGGACCAGGACTGCAGCGCCTTGTCCCTCTCTCCGTGCCTCCGGAGCCAGACCAAGGGGTCTCGTGGGTCCCACATCTGCATATCATAGCGTTTATTAGGACATGTACATGAAAAATTTAAAAAACATTGCAAACGATACAAATCAAAAAGAGATCAAGTGTTTTACCTCCATCGTCCCACTGCTCTCCCGCAGGCAGTGGCATGTCGGGATCACCGCGGAAATAGATACCGGCATATGGCCAGTCCTCGACAAAGATGACCTGGCGATCCAGCCACTCTCGAAAGAAAACATCCCATGACACTGAGCGGCCGCCACCTCCACGTGGCATGACCCGGGCCCATCGAGTGGCCCTCGTCTCCCGTGGACTGCTAGGCGGATCCACAACCATAGTCTGCAGCTGTAAAGCCGGCACCCGCTCGAACATGAGAGGAAGTAAGAGCGATCCATAGCCGAACTGCTTCGACTCTCGATGTCGGCAGTTGCTCAATTGCCTCTTCATACTGGTCGTCACCGCTGCTGCCCAGTTGAAAACAGTGGGCTGTAGACACTCGAGAGCTAGCAATAGGTGGGCCTTTGAGGCCTCATGATTGGCCAAACTCCCTGTTGCCTGGGTCACCATGAAGAGTATGGTGCGAAGGACCATGTCACCGTCACCCACTAATGGAATGCTTACCTTCCCACTCCGTGTTTTATGCGCCTGTGGGCACACCCGAGCCATGAGCTGGTCGAGCGTCTCGCCGCTGGGTCGTTGCCCCTCCAAGATGGGCATCACACCCTGGCGTGACAACCCAGTCAAAAAATAAATGTCCGTGGAATCGAACTCGATGTCGCGGCCTCGGATAGTGAATTTCCCGTCCACTTGGTTCCAAGCTCTGATCAAGAGCTCCAGAAGGTCCGGCTGTGCTCTCAAGCGTGGAGTGAGAAATTTTTTTAGGAAACCGCATGCCCGCATTGCATTTCAGCCTCCCGCATTGGCATAAGCAGAAATATCTTCGTTATCGTGAGCCCTCTCTTGCCATACAAACGCCATTGCGTCCTACATGACCACCAAAAACATTAGACTGCCAACCATTGAATTTTATCCGTCCAAAATCTTAAAAATCAAGTTTCGCGGCGCCAGCGCGACTGTTTTTAAAACAGTCACGCTGATAATGGCGGCCCTTTGTTTTTTCCTTGGGTCAGCGTGGAAGCACACAGGTTTTCTGCGCTGACCCGAAAAGTGGTGTGTGTAAAATAAATCGATCAGCGCGGACCCAATGGGCGAATCCGCGCTGACCGAGAGCGCACCAACGCTCAAAGAATTCGGCCAAATGGCCAACTCCCACGGTGAAAATGCTTAAAAAAGGACTCAAAACAAAGCGCAGGGCAAGAGGAACCTACCTGGAACAAGCTGTCGGATGAATGGTGTCCGCATGGGGTAGAATTCGCTCCGTCAACTTCGCAGCTCCACAACGTTCTCCAAGGCTCAAAATGGTAACTATGGTAAAAAATGATTTTTACCCCCCTATTTATGGTAAACATTTCTTAATTGACTGTATAAAAGTGGGTTTTTGTCATGTTTTACCATGGATTTAGTGCTAATGTCACTATGTTATGCCATTATGCATGTTTTACTATGTTTTTTAACATATCGAACGGGTTTACGCGGGTGGTTTTCTTGTGCAGGTCCTCGGAACCAGCGAAGTCACAATGGATCTATATACACTTGGTCCCAAAAAATGTCATCTTTAAGCTCTTTTCCGACATAAAGCAAGAAAAGATAGCCGAGCCCCCTTTCAGCTCGTCAAAAGGAACGAGAGGCGGTCGCTTTTAAAGCTCTTTTTTCGACTGTTTAAATTAACAAAGACCGTCGGGTGTTTGTCGTTTCGCACTCGTTATTGGCTCTAAAACGACGTACTTTTGACGGCTTTTTTACTTTTTCAGGTCAAAGTTACTATTTACGAAAAGTACTCCTCGTTCGTAATGATTGGGCGATTCTTTCGAGCATCGTTTTATACTTTTTCGGGCTCGAGAGACACAACTTTACGAAAAAGGACCCTCCTGGAGTTTTCTTTTCTGTTGTCTCTTCAGACTCTCTAAACAAGAAAAGACGCCGAGTTCTTCCTTTGTCAGGCTCGTTAAAACTTAATGACATTGGATTTTGTCGAAATGACACTCCTCAAGCATATGCTATCCCCGTCAAGCTTGTCATCCAAAAATAACTGGGGTACTCGCCAGAAATGGTGGGGGAATAAAGGAATCATAATCATCGTCATCGGCAATATGTCGCTCTTGAACATGGCACTGTTTGCATTCGTGTCTGGGTGGGGACATCTCATCTCGTTTCACATTTGCCTCCATGGGTTTGGGTTATCCATATTTGACCATTCATCTGCTCATTGTCTTGTCATCACGACCTCTGATCATTTGACCTCAAATACTGCCAAATCCGTCATTGTGCCGCCAATATGTTCAAGAGAAGTTAGCCTCTGCAAGTATAACCTCCCTCCGATATCTCACACAAAACATATTGTCTCTTTCCATCTCGTGTCGATGATGTGGGAAACATTATGGCCCACCTTTGATGAAGATCACTTCCTGTCGAATTCAGCTCATTATCCAGGAAAGTGACCTAGAGACTCCCTTCAGGTAGCTTGGAGCTTGCATGCCTCAATGGCAGGTTCTTCGTGTTCGACGCGAGGTTTTCATCATTGGCCTCCGATCGGATGATTCTACGGGTGTTCGACACCGGCTCATTCATTCAAACGCCGTAGATTGTACCTATAGTACCTTGAGGACCATCGCCATTATTGGTGGCACCTCTCGCGTCTGTTAACAACTTTCATTATTGGCTGGTAATCAGACGATGTTCAAGCATGTTCGACTTCGACTCCTGTATTCGCATGTTTGGGCTTGTACTTTGTTCAGGTTTGGATGGAGCGCAAGACCCTGGTTCTAGTCTGTTGCGAACCAGGCTGCGATTTTGTGGATCACTATTACATGACTCATTGATGGATGGCTGCGCCCATACCTGAGTCTTTTGGGATGGTTGCGACCATACCTTTTATCATCATGGTCTCTTCAGCTGGGTGGCTGCGTCCATACCACAGACCTTCTTCACATGTCTTTTGGACGGCTGCGCCCATGCCTAGACTACATGTAATCGAGATATCAGTTGTACCTACGCGCAGGTTCTTCCTGGTGGTTTTCCGGTTCAGCAGTTTTGTAAAGCATTTCAACCCTCCCACTCTCTCAGGCTTCATGCTTTAGGGGGCATCTGTTACACAGTAATTTGTCATTGTCTCCTTGTCAGTCTCCCTACTATGTCATGAAATCAAATCCATCATGCTCATGCTCTCTGAATTGGCCAAATAACCCTCTTTGCCAAAGTTTATTTGATCATTGCGACTGTTGTTGAAATAACCACGCTGACTGGCGGCTGCTAGTGCAACTGATGCGCTGCCAGTGTGGAAGCACACGGGTTTTCCGCGCTGATCGAATTTCATAGCCAGTGCATCCTCTGTTTGTATTAAGTCGCGCTGACACAACCTCTTCTGTTATTGAGATGCGATGTCAGCACGCCAGTCGAGTTATACACCCGCGCTGATCCTGTTTGGGCGAGTTTGTTCTAACAGACAGCCTTCCAGATGACTCCAGACCTGGTTGTTGGCCTTGTGAATGTCACCCTCCCTTCTATGGCATGTATGTTCGTCATATGAGCCACCTTTCTTGGAGATAATCTTATCCTTCCACCATTCATGGAGACTCCTTCTCCTATATAAGCCTCCACCATTGCCATGAGCAGCTAGTTTTTGGAGATAGCTTTTGACATAGAGGAATTCATAGTGTGTTTAGTGCTGCTCCTAATAGGCAGTTGGTGTGGATTGCTAGAGAGCTTAAGGAAGGTTGTGAAGTCTTTTTGCCTTTTGTGAGAGAGAGAGTTGTTTGTCTTGGGAGATCTACCTCCAAGGGTGAATGCTTATGAGACTTGCTAGTTGGACCCTCTTGAGAAGGACTCAGCGTCAGAACATTGGTTGTACCTTTCTCTTTTTTTGATTAATAAAAGATAGATGACTACTGTTATGGTTCCATTCTCATTTGTCTTATAATGGTTAATGTGAATTACATCCTTTCTGTCTAATGTATAGTTTCTTTTACTAGATTTCACGCTTGTGTTTGTTCTCTCTTTGCATGTGCAGGTGTCCATTTGCGAAGATAGTGGAGGATCGTGATCGACCAAGGCAAAGGAGCGAGAGCAGCATCTCTTCATCAAACAATAGTGCTGGAATCCAAGTAGGTGTTCATTACCCACTTTTTAATTGCAACTAGGAGCTTGCATAGTAGCATTGATTGATTGTTGCTAGACCCGTTCTGGGCTAGTAGGGATCGCCTCTATCCATAGAGGGGATTTACCTCTCCAACAAGCACCACCGAGACTAAATACATAGATATGAGTATGATCTCATGTGAAGCTAAATGGTTGCAAAAGTTCTTAAGTGAGTTGTTTGTACACATGATGAATACCACTATGATTCTCTGTGATAACCAGAGGGAGGATTCGATTATTGAGGAATCTTGTATTCGATGATTGCTCTAGTAGATAGACATTAGATACTACCTTATTTGGGATATGGTAATTCGATGAGCAAGGAGGCTCCATCGCATTGAGACTGATGTACAAGTCACATGCATTTTGTCAAAGCGTTGGGGAAAGGTCAAATTTGTGACTTTCCAGAACGACTTGGAGTCATTGCGAGACCTTCTTATAAGGGTCCTTCATGTTGCATGCATTGAGCTCTGGGAGATCTGGGGGGCTTGGGGTACTTACTAGAGCAACATATGACCACAGGGCGACTCACCCTCCCCTAGTGGTGTGCTATGTACAGATGACAGGTTCAACCTTCCCCTGTGATACCCCGTGGCGACTGTGGAACAGGATGATTAGCTCTCTTATGGGCCGGGATGATTAGTTCTCCCGTGACAATTGTGGAACATGATGGTTAGTTTTCTTGTGGGCTGGGATGATTAGTTCTCCCATGGAAACTATGAAACATGATGATTAGTTCTCCTATGGGCTAGGATGATTAATTCTCCCATGGAACCTGTGGGGTAGGATGATTCATTCTCTTGTGGACAGGATGATTAGTTCTCCTGTCGAGGCATCCTATCCATGCAATTTGGGACTCATGGGAAGTACCTCTCATCTGATCAATGAGCAGGGAAATAGGGTTAGGGACCATAGTAGTACTATCGATAGATGCATCAATGTATCTACCGTACTCCCTATGCTAGGATGACCTCCATTGATCTGGGATCAATGAAACTGATCTAGGATCAATATGAGTGGTTTGAGACACTCTCTTTTGATATTGATCTGGGATCAATAAAACTAACTTCAGGCCAGTAAGAGTGATGTGACACACTCTCTTTAGATGAAACTGACTTCGAGTCAGTAGAGAATGGTATGAGACATTCTCGACCAATTCTTCTTCTTCATGGTTTAGTAGAGCAGAGCAGAGCAAAGCAGAGCTCAATAGAGCAGAGCTGTGCAGGGAACTGATGACAGAGATAGTACAATCAGACATATGGATCAGCGGATGGAGTTCTCCCTAGTTGAGAGGGAGTGTTAAAATTGGAAACTAGGGCCAAACTCCATGTGGGTCATCTTATTAATAGAAGTTGATATTTTTCATGGATCCCTCTCATCAAGAGGTGTAGGATTGATCTAAAGATCATCTGATTCCGATAAGTATTCATGGAGATATGAATTTATTTGTGCTATGGGAAAATTCATCAAGGTCGGACACCAACCAAATAAGCCCCACTTGTGCTCAACGTTTTTTTATAAATAGAGGTGGCCTTCAAGTCATTTCAACACACTTGGGATCTCTTCCTCTCTATTTGTCTTTGGGTTTTAGTAGGAGGAGAGATCCTAAGGGATAACGCTGCCCTAATTCAGAGGGAAGATGTCGGAACTTTCAGGAACCGTCGGAACTACCGTAACTACCGAGAAAAGATGGAATTGCCAGAACTACTAGGAATATATGGAATTGTCAGAATTGTTGGGAATTTTCGGGAAAAACTGAAGCTTCCGGGAATAGTTGGAATTTCCATAACTTCTGGGAATTGTCGAAACTGCAGGGAAAAGCCGAAACTACTGAGAATAGCTGGAATTTCCAGAACTATTGGGAACTGCCGGAACTACTGGGAAAAGATGGAACTGCTGGGAATAGTCAGAATTGCCGGAACAACCATGAAAGTTGATGCAAAGGGCAGAAGCCGAACTGTCGAGAAAACCTGAAAATGGCGGAACTACTGGGAACAGCTAGAACTGCCAGAACTACCGGGAACAGTTGGAATTGTCGGAACTGTCGGGGATTGCCGGAACTGCCAGAACAACTGGAACTGCTGGAACTACCAAGAACTGCCGGAATAGGCAGAGCATCTGTCTTCGAAGGAGAGAAACATTCAAGGGACAACTAACTAACATTGAGACAGTTGTATGGTACTTAGCAATAAATACACCAAGCATGAAATGTTACAGGTAGCATGCAAGCGACACTAGCATGCAACTGCAAGCATGCCGAGGAAACCAAACATGCTAGGGACAAAAAGAAAGCAAGGGACAACAAGCAAGCAAGATGCAACCAACACATAGGTTAGTATGGCAACATGGTGCAACAATGACACATAATGCAATACAGTGATGGGTACAGTCATGAGTAATGAAGCGTGATGAGATGCAACATAGTGATGATGGGTGCAACATGGTGCAACGCGGTGAGGTGTAGCACGATGACGAAATGCATCACAATGATAGGTGAAGGAGTCACCTTGGAGAATCCGTTGAAGCAACATGTTTTCAACTGATCTCATGTATCATCTTCTTAGAGATGATCTATGCTCTTATCTAGATAAGTCAAAGTGTTGATTTCTGTTGTAAACGTACTATCTCTCTCTCTCTGCTGAACTATTGAAGAACATATAAGAAGAATTGATCAAGGGTTTCCCCACATTGGGGTTTGTCCCTGGCTAGCACCACATCTTGTGTCCTCTTGTCTTGGTTTGTCTTTTGCAATTTATGTTTATGTTCTATCTACAGTTTACTTTAACACTGATGTGATTGGTAATCTGGAAAAGATATTGAGCTAATTGTGAAAATTGAAATAAATTTCTCTAAGCATAGAACATACCTAAAATAACAAACTTGAAGTGCTTTTACCGTCAGAAGCACAACCTGCCCAATTTGAATATGTGTAACCCGCCAACCTCACTCCATCTCCCCACCTATAGTCCAAACCATAATCAACAGTCCCCTGCACATAGCGAATAATGTGCTTTACATCCACCCAGTGCACCTTCCTGGGCTCAACCATGAACTAGCTAAGATGTTCACTGCAAAGCATATATCTAGCCTAGTGTTGACCATATACATCAAGGACCCAATAAACAACTTATAAAATGTGGGATCCACCAAAGTAAAATCTGAAGCATGAAGCTTCTTCCAGTTGGTGATCATAGGTGTAGATATGTGTCTACAGTATGCCATGTGAAATCTTCTCAACACATCCACAACATACTGCCCCTAACCAAGAAATATATTCCCCTCCTCCTACCACACCTCAAGCCCCAAAAAGTAATGCATCAGCCCAATGTCCTTCATCTCGAACTACATAGCAAGATCCTCCTTGTAACCACTAATCAGTCTCTCTACCCCAGTAATGAACAAATCATCAACATACAACACAAGAATGAGTAGATCATCCCCTACAACAATGTAGTATAGGTTCGGATCTGCATCACTCTTCGTGAAACCCATCTGCTGCAAGTAAGTATCAATCCTCGAATACCAAGCTCTCGAAGGTTGCTTAAGTCTGTAGAGTGCTTGCCTTAACCGGAATACATGGGTCTCCTGCCCAAGTACCTCAAAGCCTTGTGGTTGCTCAACATACACTTCCTCCTCTATAGCTCTATTCAGAAATGCAGTCTTCACATCCATCTGAAGGATCTGCCAACCCATTTCTACGGGAATAAAAATAAGGGACTGGATAGAAGTGTATTGAGCTATGGGAGAGAAGGTCTCATAATTTTCAACTCCCTCTATCTATGAGAACCCTCTATCCAGAAACCTCACCTTGAACTTCTTAATATTTCCATTCGCCACATGCTTGATCTTGTAGAGCCACCTGTAAGTCACAACTAACTTTCCCTTAGGCCTAAGCACCACTTCCAAGACATTGTTCTTAATGATAGAGGCATACTCCTCCTCCACCACAGCTTCTCTCCATACCTCCTAGATGGAAACCTCCTCATAGCTAGTAGGCTCAAAGTCAACAATGGTTGTAGCCTTGGATACATAATTGCAAAACCGTTCAGGTGGCACACTCTCCCTATTCACCCTCTTCGGAGCACCAACAGACTCTACTTCCTTAAAGGTATCTTAAAGCCTCTTGGGCCTCCTCTTCCATGAAGAAGCTTCCCCATAGGGAACCTGATCCTTTACCCCCTAGTCTAGTGAACCTAAAGGTTTGCCAACTGACCCTGGTGTGCCTATATCAACACCTATCCTCAAAGAACCTGTACTAGCACTTGTGCCTGTGTCAGTTGAAGTGCCATGTAAACTTTGTATTAGTGGACTCCCTAAATAAGTGTTCGGTGAACTTTGCACTGGTGCCCCAGATGTCACTGATACTAAATTACCTCTTGTATCAGTAGATCCAGAACCCTGAGGTCCTACTCCCTGTACCTGACTTCCCTGCTGAGGAGAAATCTGTGACTCTCTCTCATCATACTCCTGTGATCTTCGATAGGACCTCTCCTCCTCGAACTTGACATCCCTTGTAATCACCACTCTCCATTTAGAAGGAATGAATATTCGATAGGCCTTCGAAGTCTCACTATAACCCATAAATATACGCTTCTCTGTGATGGGTTCTAGCTTTGTCCTCTACTCCTTGGGGATATAAGAATATGTGATACATATAAAGATATGAAAATGTCCCACATGTGGCTTCTCTCCAGTGAAATCCTCCTCCAGAGTTATATTCCCCAATACTTTGTGAGGACTCTTGTTCTGAAGATAAACAACAATATTGCAGGCCTCATCCCACAAAAACAAAGGCAACCCCTGATCATGAATCATCACTATAGCAGCCCCAACAATAGCTTTGTTCTTCCTTTCAGACACCCCATTCTGCTGGGGGTTGTAAGGAATTGTTGGGAACAGGATCCCCCTAAAGATAGTTTTGGGGCTAAAAGCCCATGTTTTGGGTCTAATTTTGTAATAAACTTGTAAAGACTCCACATTTTGTGGTCGCAGAGCGCAAAGGTGTCATGAGTCATAAAGGGTTGTCCGCCCTTATTGTTGAAAAGTAAAGTCGGCTGTAAAAGATCTACCCATGGTCCGCGGACCATGGGATTGTATAAAAAGAGCTAAGTAAGTAAGCTCTAAGTAGTTTTTAACGAGTTCAGACAAGTCTTAGAGAGTCATAGCTCTGAAGTAAGAAGTCTAAGTTTCGGGTCGTAGCGTAGGTAGAGGCTCTGCAACTGAGTGCATAGAGGCCTATGGTGGAGGTCCGTAGCTGAGTGCGCGGACCCTTGCAGCTGTGTGTGTAGGGCGGATAGAGTTTGTAATCACTTAAGATATCAATAAAGAGAAATATTCTACAATTTTTGTGTCTTTGTTCTGGTTAATGCATCTTGTCATGTTGTGTATGAGTTTCATTTATAATGCTTATGTGATGTGAAAATATATGTAATTATGTTGGATAACTGAACACAAGTAAGGATATCTATTTACGCAGTGCTAACTATGACTCTCTAATAAGATAAGTAAGATTCTTAAGATAACTTGACAATCTGTGCAATATGCTGCCTTAGCAGCGTGAAAGTATCTGAATCAAAGGTTAGGGCTGCTTCAAGGTCAATCGTACCCTTTCACCGAGGTACTAAAGAGCGGTATAGAGGGCTAGTCTAGCAAGCCCTAGAACTAAGTGAACTGCGTGAAGGCAGGAGTAGAAGGAATAAACCGACATCACGACCATCTCAAGGTGCAGAAACTTGGTTCCAACATCCCCCCATACTGCTTCAGGTGAGACTTTGGTCCATGCTCTACGGGCTGATATTGAAAGGGCCAGTAGTGTAGGCATTTATTTGACTAACTAACACTAAACCTGGGTCAGGCCCCCTCAAGCCAACAAATGGTTCCATTGCTGGGACCAGAACCTGCATAAGAGATGTGTAATATCGTATCACTGGGATCCAACTACGAAAGAGGTCAAAGACTGGCTGGATAGGAAGATCCACGAATTCGTGGCGCAGGAGAACAAGAACCCACGACTGACAAAGGAACAATGGTTGGACAGGTACCTATATATAGAAATACACAAGATCTTTTTCTATTCTTTTCTGGTTGAGCTATACGAGTGGATTGCGAAGCTAGCAGATAGCCAAGGAAGGTGGAGACTTGACAGTCCTATTGTTTGGACATGTACCTATATACATAAATACATGAGATCTTTTTCTTTTCCTTTCTGGTTGAGCTATACGAGTGGATCATGAAGCTAGCAGATAGCCAAGGAAGGTGGAGACTTGATGGTCCTATTGTTTGGACCCAGGAGCTAGTACAAAAATTGGAAGCATCTGAGGATAATATCATCCGCGCTATCAATCATTGGATTGATCGTGTCATAGGAGGATCTGTAATTGAATTTGCAGTCGATACCTCAATCATCTATAACGAGGTGGAGTGACACTGTAATATCCCTCCCTTAATAATAAATAATAATTAATAATAACTAATAAAAATAATACAAAATAATAATTAATAATAAAAATAATGAATAATAATAAAATAATAAAGAATAATAAATAAATCACTTGATAATAAATAATAAAGAATAATAAATGATAAATGATATTAAAATTATATATACTATCATATATATCATAATATATATACAAATAATCAACTAAATACATATATATTAATATACATTACTAACGTACATACATCAATTTACACCAATAATCAAAACATTTGTGTGAATAAAATCAGTTTTATAACTCCCAGTGTATACTTTGGAAAATATGTTACAATTTGGCAGAATTATATTCTTTGATTAAGAAAAATCATAAATTGTCAATTGAATTTATCAACTACGGATGAAAAAAATACTTTGTGATATGTCAATTTAAATTGTAAATTTAAATACTATGTGGTCAGAATGACAACTTCAAATTGTAAATTTTAAAAAAATTTCAACTCAAGAAGGAAATTGTATAAAGCCTCAATTTAGATAGATAACATGAAACAACCAAAAGCGGATTGCACGCACCTCTGAATTCCGAGGCTCTCAGAACACCATCCATGGAAGCAGTACATAACAATCCCATGGTTGGAAACAAGGCCAGATTCTAATAAAAGGAAAAGTATCCCATGGGCACCATATTAACCATGCAACAAGAACATGGCGACACATAATTAACACATGAAGAAGCACAGTCTAGATTCGAGGCACACATAAAGTACATACGCATTTTATGTATCACCCTCTTACGGGCTATGAAATTCACCTTGCTTCTCATACACCTTCATTTTTTAGTACTTTTATCATTAACTTGATTGCATAAACTTATTAACATACTCCAGGGATCTGTTTTATGTTTTGGGCACGCGTAGAACCGTAAGGAGCGCCCCCGAGAGCATTTGGTAAACGACTTTGGGAAGCCTTTGTCATTATCAATGAACTAATAACACCAAAGAGTAGCGGTATCAAATAATAAATCATTCTTATATGAGCCACCCACAAACCTCAACAAACTATAATTGCATAGAGAAGATGAGATTAATGAGAATTTTACCAAGTTGGCTGGTCCACGTGTGTGTAGGGATAAACACTATCCAGTTTTATGATTTTATATACATGATCATGAGGGTGATTATCCTGAACGAATGCTTTTGTGGCCAACTCACCCAACATTCGAACGCATTCCGATCGGAAAATAAGGCCAGCATAAAAGATAGATGTGTGGTTCAAAGAGGAAAAAGTTGTCTACACAGATATTTTCTCCTATAATTAATATAGAAATCTTGAAATTAAGGATTTTTGTGTTATCTTCTATACATTTGTGTGATGCAAAGGCCCAATACTGATTCAAGCAACTGCGAAATCTGCAATCTACAAAGAAGCCGTACAGAGAACAAGTCTCTTCACAGTGTTTTGAGTAAACTTATAATTAAGAACATGTGAACTTATATTAGAATACTATCTTAACATATTTTAATTTTACAGAAGCTAGAGTAAAGTTTGGGGGTTGAGCACCGTGAAAAGAGTTCATGTCCGTTTCTCAATAGCGATCTCTGTTTCATGAATAAGGAGAACCAGTCAACAAAGTGTAATTGAAGTTATGCTTGCTTGAATTTCTGTTAGAAGTTCTGTAGAAGTTAACCCACTAAAAAAAGAAAATGAGAATTAGAGAAGTGCGATAATGAAAGAAAAATTCCTTCTAAAATCTTGTGGCCCTAAAAAATTCAAATTTGTTGCGGCCTGCAAAAATAAGCCCAGAAAAAGCAATTCGTTCTACAAGCAAAATATTAACGAACTCCCAATGAAACACTTGCAAAGGAAATGTTGTTGTAAGTTAAAACTCTTTAACTTGAAAATTGGAAAATTTTCTCTATTCGAAATTTGTTTCCATTTCCTACCTACTCAAAATTTGTTTCCATTTCCTACCTACAATCCAGCAACCTTTCCATTTCCGACATGCCATCCGGCAACTATCTATTTTGTACTTAAAGATTACTGTCTTACTATTCTAAAGAACACAAATTAACAAACCAGGCAATAAACCACAAATGAAAAAAAAATTCTGTAAATCCCTGCAATAAACCGAATTATTCGATGTTCGAATCAAATTGCCAAATTTCCCTATTTATTTCTCCGATACGGGCGTATTTGGTAGTTATGCTTTAAACTCATTACCTTAGTAAATAAATATAAATAAAATATAAAATTTATCCAAAAATAAATCTATAAATACCAACTCGAGTATTTATAATGATATCAGTGTTTATCAATTATCTTGAACAGAGAACAATGATTCAATGTATATAGTTTCAATCATTATTTTATCACAAAACAAGTTTCAGAAATACCTGAAGTCGAAACGCGGTGAATGAAATTGCGCATCTATGAAAACAGTAATTGCTCCCAGAAAGGAGTGACATCCATATCCATCCGAGCATCCATGGGTGAGCCTTGCTGCTTCTCTTTTCATAAAAAAAAAAAGACGAGAAAAGAAACAGAAACATGATATATTTTCTTGATGCGGACTTGTTAGGATCGGTTGTTATTACAATCATTAAATTTTTTTTTAACAATCTTCAACAAATAGATAAATAAATAGCTTTAAACTCATTATAAATGGCTAAATAAATAGCTTTAAAATGGTTACTACCATTAATACATATAAATAAATATAGGATTCTTCAAAAGAAACCTATAGATAACAACCAGGATATTAGATATTAAAGACTATTCGTTATCTTAAGAATTACATAATCTTCAAATGGAAGAAGATGCGAATTCAAGACCAAAGACAGTCTAGGAAGTCAAAGTTGATTCGAAATCGCTTTTCACAAAAGCAAAATTCTGCATGTAGAAAGTTGTGCCCCACTAAAAAAAAATTGCAGCGTATAATAAATTATAATGACGGGTATTTTGAGGAAACGTGAATCAAGACGGTTGGCCCATTGTCAATAATTCAGAAGGACCTGAAATAAATTTGATCCAAATAACTAATTAATTAATCTGGAAGCGAATATTTCCACTCTTGCTCGGGAATCAAACAGAGAATCGACAATCCAGACTTATTTCCTATATAATTATATGACACACATCCCCTTTAATTGTGCATGGAAAAACTAAATAAAGCAAAAACTCAGAATTAGAACTGAACTGTGAATTTCGGAAAGGCATCTAAACTGAAAATTAACTAGAGCAAACACGCTTTTGGAATGCATGTGCCCTCTGTCTCTCTCTTCTCCATAAATGTTTCTAAACCCTCATTACTGCTATATGGAACTGCCGAAGGAGGCATACTGCACTACTGTCATTCAGGCTACTGTACAGACTGATGTATGGAATCTGTGCTGCAATACCTGGCACCATACCTTTTCTGCATGCACCCAGATCTCTTCTGCTTTCCGTTGAGATTATGGCACTCCACTGGACACTTCCAACACTCGTTACGAAATGAAATAATCACAGACAGAATGACACTAAATTTACTTCTTGATACCTTTAAAATTTGAATGCATGCCAGTGATTCTATTAAATCGTATTAGCCTAAATCGTGGCCCTCATACACATTATCTGATTGCTATTTGTGATGCCGCTTGGCTAGTATATTAGAAACAAGGTCGTAAACATTAAAAGTAAAATATAGCAAATATTAAGTAAACGGGGAGAAACATGTTACCAGAGGGACCATAAATGATACAACATCCCCCTTTCACCGACAAGGCAATGTCCAGTTAAGTGCGTTTAATAATAGAAAAATTTAATACATAAACAAATTAATACATCTCTCATGAAAGTAGTAAATATCAAGAAATAATCAAAAATTTCAACATAAAAATGCCCATAGGCCCTAGGTGTCCCGCTCTGATACCATATGTAACAGCCCAAAATATGAATATCTAATTAACTTAATAAAATGTGTAACAGCCCAAAATACGAATATCTAATTAACTGATTAACATTAAATTTAAACGCTTACTTGAGCTTACTTGTGGTAGAAATAGGCTTACCGCAACAGGGTTTTGGGGACGACTCTCCTCCCAACCGTAGGCTCAATTGCGCAGGATTCTGCTACAAATGGCCACCCCCGAGCCCTCAATCAACGACTACTGCCAGTATTTCTAAGTCTTGGTATACCATTCTCCCAAGAGAATGCAAGATAGAACCTCCGAATGATGGAACCCCCACCATCCTCCTCACCATTCATTAAATAGAACAAAGCCTTGGAAGGGGAACCACATGCACACCCTCCATGTGTCCCTTGGAAGGGGAACCACATGCACACCCTCCATGTGTCCCATGGAAGGGGAACC